>JAPYYT010001251.1:0-29554 GCA_030522565.1 Ceratosolen corneri
AAAGGTTTAGTATTTTATCGATTATGTACCCGGACCATCTACATTAGATTATTAAAATAGCATTTAATATTAATGTAACATTATTTCAAAGAAGCTATTCATTAATATATTTATTTATATACGTAATTACTTTAACTAATTAAATCTAATACAGTATGATTTGCATTAATCTTTTGTACATTCGATAGTCATCAAATATATAGTACTATAAAAGATTCTTTTTTACAACATTCTTTACGAACACTAATTCCAATAAATAAATCTTGAAAACAATTTTTATATTATTGCTTAAGTACAACTTTAATTATATTAAATCTACTTTATATAATTTAAGCATTTTATTTATAAAATTTTATATAATAACTTTATCTAAGAAGTGATAACATTACGATAAATAAAACTACAGTGCGTAAGGATATTTTAATTCATAATTATTCAATGTTCTTAAGACCATTTCAGATATTTGAATAAGAACTGTTCCGAAGACTCATCAATATGCAGAAAGTACATGACCCTGTTAACATGAGGTTTCAGAAACTTTGCGTGTTAGGAAGTAAAAGAGAAATTACAGTACTTCAGGTTTTAGTTTAAAGCTTTGAAAGGTCTGTTTAAGCTGCCACAATGGAGATAGTGAACTATGTGATTTCTAATAGACAAAGTTGTATAAGATAAAAATTTTACGATTTATTCAGTGGAAACTTTAACAGAGATATTTTCAAAACTATTTCATCAAAATTGACTATCAAAATTTTTAAAAGTCAAATCATTTAATTCATGTATCACTTTTGTATATAAAAATTGTGGAATTTATCTTTTCCGAATTCGAATTTTTGTAAGCTTTCTTATGTAAGTTTATATCTCAAAAGAGATAACAAATCATGCAGAAAACATAAATACTCGACAAAATTTTTAAACAAAATTCTATTATCTTAAATTTAATTTTTAATAAGAAGTATATTTTAATTCAAAGAAACATTAGATATCCAAATTTTTTAGTTTTTTAAAGCTTATTACGAAACACATTTTGAATGACTATTTTAACCTGATTAATTATTAAATGTTTCGACAATTATTTTAATTTACATTCTATTACTATAATTTGTACATTCATAATATTGTATGTAGTGTTATATTACTCCAAGCCAATTGTAAAAGAAATATTCGATTTTGTAAAAAATGATGACTAGCCCCGCCTTCCATTGTTAAAAACATCTAATCTCAGTAAAAACTACTTAACACGTAAAAAAGGAAAAATTTCATTTTCATTAAAAAAAATTACTATTTACTAATTAAAATGTTAATAAAATGATATTGAAGTAAAGGTATAATAAGGCAAGTTTCAGTTTTAGATAGAAATGAATGAAGTCTGAAGCGAAGCAAACTGCAGCCCATCTATTTTTCACTTTTAATTTAATTACTCCGTGAAAAAGGCAAAAGTACAAGTCAAATGACGCAATATCCTGTTACTCGCAATGACGCGCATGCGCCCCTTCAAAATTCTACTACAATAGTCAAGTTTACGCTACAGCTCGCGTGACGCACAACACACGCGCGCGTCAATGGTAGTACAACAGTACGCAGATCAGGTAGTACGTGTGCATACATTTTCAGTGTCACATGTCCTTTACACTTGTGTTAGTTACTCTGTCAAATGTTGTCTCGGCGGGATGTTGTTGACCACGAAATAGCTCGACGGCATTCCCCTACACGATTGTTTGGGATTTTTTCACTAATCCATGCTCATACGATAACGCGAGGTCTTCACGAAGACCCCGTAATAAAGCCGCGACAAAAGTATGCCGGCATTCTCTTCGGGCGGTTTCGGCGAGCAGATTGAGGTTAGAATTACATCTGTGTTAAATGCATTGGATTTTTCTTTGATGATCATTAAATTTGTGCTTGTATTTTTGTTATTAATAGGAATATCAAGTGTTAAATTTACTTGGAAAAGGCGGTTTCGCCAGTGTCTATAGGGCGAAATGCCTTCGCACCGGCATAGAAGTTGCAGTCAAAATGGTATTTCAACTTTAACGTTTTTTGAAATTAGTAGGCGTTTGTTTTGATACGTTGGTGGGGGGAACACTTGTTGCAACCATGTGATTGAATTCATCAACTATATTTTGTGTAGTTTACTACCAGGGATTTGATAATTGAGAACTGGATACATGAAATGTTTATGTATTTCTGATGGGTTATCATATTTATAATAACATTTCGAACAAAACATCTTCATTGAATCATTGTTTTTTTACATATTATTAATGTTATGAAAAATATTGATGTTTAGTTTTATGTAAATTATATTTATTTCTGTTTTATAAAATTTAAGATTTCACAAAATAGTAGTTATAAAATAACGTCTGTAATAAAAAAGTTTAATGAAAGTTTATAATTAAATATGAAATTATATATTTATATCATAAATCTGAATGAAAAAATTTTTGCATTTCGAATATTAATATATTAATGTGTAATGAAATACTAAATGAATACTAAATTTACAAAATAGAGTTGATTATAAAATTTAAATATTTTAATAATTTAATTTTTTTTTTTTATTATTATTTTAAGATCGACAAAAAGCTGATGCAAGCAGCAGGGATGGTGGGTAGAGTGAGACAAGAAGTGGCTATCCATTCCCGTCTTAAACATCCAGCAGTATTGGAGCTTTATACATTTTTTGAGGATCAAAATTATGTTTATTTAGTTCTGGAGCTCTGCCATAATGGAGAACTGCAAAGATATTTTAAAGAGCAAGGTTCTAAAGCTCTCTCCGAACAAGATGGTATATAATTCTTTTATAATAATTAATAATTATTTATATAGTAATTTGAGGATTTTGTCTATTATATTAGAAATTTTTTGTTAACAATAAGCCAATAACAAATTATACAAGATTCTAAATTTTTTAATACTGAAATTCAATATTGTAAACATTAATCGTGACTACATTTAATTTTATTTAATATTTTAGCAGGACGTATTATTCAGCAGGTCGTGCAAGGTTTACTATACTTGCACTCCCATCAAATTCTTCATAGAGATATGTCCCTATCAAATTTGTTATTGACTCGTGATATGCAAGTTGTAAGTTATATTCTACGGAATTTACGTTCTTGATATTTTTTACAATTTTTAACAATTGATAACATGTTTGCAGAAAATAGCAGACTTTGGGCTAGCAACTCAATTATCACGCCCTGATGAAAAGCATTTGACAATGTGTGGAACACCCAATTTCATATCCCCAGAGGTAGGAAATTACTTTACATAATATAAATAATATAAATTCTATTACAATATACATTATCAGAAATTTCACCTACCAGTATAATTTCTAATATGCACTTTATCATTAAACTCATACCTTATATTTATGTATATAAAATAAATTTCTGTTTAGGTTGCTACAAGATCATCGCACGGTTTAGAGGCTGATGTTTGGAGCTTAGGTTGTATGCTATACACTCTATTAGTTGGTAAACCACCTTTTGATACGGATGCAGTAAAAAGTACTTTGACTCGAGTCGTGATGGCAGATTATGAAATGCCATTACATTTGTCGGACAGTGCCAAAGATCTTATAGATAGATTACTTAAAAAAAATCCAAAAGATAGAATGCGATTATGTGATATCATTAAACATCCATTCATATCGTCATTAGACAAGCATCGACAGAACGTAAGCGCCTTTTTGTATTCGTTCAATATTTATGAAGTAAAAGTATCGTTCTTCGTATACCTATAAAATATTAAATATTTTTACATCCTTTTAAATTATACAAATAAATAAATTAAGAATTTACAATATTATCAATAAAGCATTTGCAATGGTCATTATTTTTTTTTTTTAAATAAATCAATATATTATATTTATGTAGCTATTATATTACTGAAATAATTTATTTAAAAATTTTGACTGCTGATTATAATATATATTACGCACTTTGAGATTTTAAACTATTTATCTCTTTAACATACTATTCATATATCTCACTGATAGTTTAAAATACAATTTACAACAATCTTATGTAAGTAACATCTCAAAAATCAGTGTATTCAAGTATTCATCATGAATTACTAATTATATTATCCATTAATATTAATAATTATTTAAATTTTACTTAAATAAATTTCCACAGGACAACGTAGGCTTCGCGCGCTTATCAGGTAATAACGTGGACTCGGGTTTAGGTCGGACTTTGTCCTCGTGCGGTCGACCACGTATACGCTCACGCTCCGAAGAACGAGCTACCAGTACGCAGATGTTGTACAACGGTTATGGAACTGCTGTCAGTGCCAGGAGTGAACCCCTTATGGAGCCATCTTCCTCAAGTATTCAAGGCTCTTATCACAGGAGGTGGTTACTATTATTAATTACACTGATTTTTAATTGTTTATTTGTCAAAGCAGTATCGTGATGATGTTCAATTTGCTACGTTCTATATATGAAAATGGTATGTTGATAAAAGAAAAAGTACATATACATACACATTACACGTATCTCTCTTTAAGCAGTCGACTACAATTTTCTGTTTTGTAAAATTATAGTAATAATAAATGCAAAAATGTTTCAATTTACTAAAACATGTAAAAAGTTACTTATTTTTTAATATCAAAACTTCTATATGTATATAATTAATAACTGATTATTTCAACTAATGATATTCAATATTGTAAAATTTTTATCATTAACTTTAAGTATCAAGTTAGGTCGACAATGACGGCTGCTCGGTAATAATTGCATTTCAAAAAAGATATGTTTCCTGAAAATAGAGATGTGTTAATTTAGATGAGGCTAAAAGAATATAAGCAATATAATCAAAATCTTAGATAAGAACAATTTTGAATATTATTTATTATTGAAATAGGTATTCGTCCCATCATGACAACAGGGAAGACTCGGTACTGTGCGGGATTCCACCGCCACCTCCGGCCAGCGTTAGTCGAGTCTTTTCAAATTATGAAACGCCAAACAGGATCAGCCACCGCGAGCAAAAAGAAGAAGAGCAAAGACACGAGATTATGGCCACACCGGCGGCGTTAACCCGGAGTCGCAGCAACCACCGGCAAAAAGAAGAAAATGGACAGGATGAGCCTGAACAGGTATATGATCCATATGATTTACAACAGCTTTCTGAACTTGAATCACACATTTAACAAACTTTATTGCAACTTTTGTTTATAGAATAAAAAGTAATGCTTTCTATTTTAGTCTTCGAGTGGAAAGCTGCAAGTGCCAGCTTTGTGTTCTCTGAGGCTTCAACCCACGCGACATCGGACGAAAAGTGCCATACTTACAATATTAGGCAACGGCGAAGTTTGCATCGAATTCTTAAAGAAAAAAAACAATTTAGTAAGCCATAATCTATCATTTTACCATTTATAGCTAATAAGTTTTTATAAAATATCAATGCAAAATTCATATGTGGACATTTTTATTCAGATTTCCCCAACATTTATTTCATATCGCTATTTTAGCCAGATTTATATAAAATGCAAACTTTAATATCTGAAAGGAAATACGCTTGAAAATATGATAAAAACAGCGTTAAATATTATCCAATATAAAATATATAGAGCTTACCCGTTTCACAGGAGCGCATCAGCGAAGTTTGCAGGATATCGAGCGACGGCTTGCGCATTATCCTATATAAGCCGACAGAGATACTAGAGGTAGGTAATCAGCCGCCACCCTTACCACAACGCGGTGCTGACAACATACACTCATACGAGAGTCTGCCAACCAAGCATCACCGCAAATATCTATACGCAGCGCGTTTCATCAGCCTCGTCAGGGCCAAAACACCCAAGATCACCCTTTACACGAGCAAGGCTAAATGCCTGTTTATGGAGAACGGGCCGCACCCGGACTGCGAGACGTTATTTTATAATGGGATGAAGGTAAGGACTTTAGGATAAGAATGTTGCATAATTGTGTGACTAATCTATTGGATTTCAAATATTTTTACTATAAATTATATTGGAGATTGAGCGAAACATCGATTTCATACATGAATAGTAATTTAAGGCAGAATGCATTACGAGCAAATTTTACGGGCGCATTTTACCCGAAGCTGGTCCTTTTAACCTAAATAACGATGAACCAATATTTTTTACTGGCAAATAAATAAGATCGCTCATGCAAATTGCAATGCAATACATAATAATGAGACTCGTTGGAAATATTGAAAAATCAATGTTAATTAAAAGTAAAGTTTCTCTAACCCTCTTGCATTATCGGATATTACTTGTAAAATAAATCGATAAAAAGCAAGATGCTAATGCATTTTTAAAAGGGAAAATGGTATGTCCGTTTCCAGGTTGTGCGTATTAATGAAGTGGTAAAAACGATCAAGAAATCGGGACAGTCGTATGCTGAAGGCGAGGTACCGCCAGATCTCGAGGAGTACTACGACCATTACATGGACTGTTACAAGCGTTGTTTATTGTTGGATTCGACGCTCGCTTCGCTCGAAACCGCCACCGGTCATACCTACTTTCCCGTAATAATTGGTCGTAAACCTACGGTGCCTCTCAATGACGTTGCAATGCCTCTACAGGGCAAGGAAAACGTGTCGCGAAGTCCCTCCAGTCCACCGGTGGTACGTCTTCATCAACTTTATAATTATAACCACCCTATAATCGAATGTTATTCGTATAGCTTACGTTGTGAATTCAATAAAAAAAACGAAAGAATAAATTGTGTTTCAAAATCTAAAAGGATAACCCTAGATTGTTATTGAATATTTTGTTATGTTTGTGTTATTCGTCATCTTTAAATTTTTAAATGTGCATCAGCAACTATCATATTAAATTCTGTAAGATTAATAATAGCTGTCAAATTGTATTGTTAAAAGCTTACGTTAAATAGTGTAAAAATAGACATATTAAAAAATGGAAGAATTAAACATTTGGGTTATGCATATTTACATTTAAATTTATGTATTTGGGAGCTTTGTAGATTGGGATGATGTTACAGTTTTAGGGTTGAACAAAAATTTTTTAAGATTTTTAGGGATAATTATTTATAAGCCATTATTTTTAAAAATTTTGGATAGAAAATTGAACCACTAACATATAAATAATGTTATATAACACTAATCTATCTATTATTTTTAATATATATATAGATGCCTTCGTTTGATGCAACATGCTCTATGGTCTCAACAATAAATTCACGCTCGAGAAGATCCAATTCAGTTCGAGTTTCACAAACTAAAGTAGTCAAAGTCAATGTTCCCGGAATTGGCACAGCAACTCAAACGCCTTCTGGTGACATTAGAGTCGATTACAAGGATGGCTCCGCACTCACTGTGAGAATATATATATACTACACGCATACTAAAATGCGTTTATATAATTAGTAAAATAAACGTCTGATTTCATTTGAAAATTAAATTCTTCGAAATTTCACTTCTCGTTATTTTTTATTAACGCATTATTTTTAATGTTAAATAATGATTTACATTACTAATTTTATAAAGTTAAGATAAATATCTTAACTAAATAATTAATTCTTATTTAACTCTAGTTATTAATTATATTGGTATTATTGAATCTGAATTTATGTATCAAATCTACAGTTTTCTACTAATAAATTTAAAAGGCATATGTACTTAAATAATTAATAGCAATTAATGATTAATAAAGTATTATTTATAAAATTTTCAAATGAATTTGGATAAAATTTATGAATAAAGTTAGTATTCAGAAAATTAATATGGAATTCATTAGCAACTTCCAAAATAAAAGAAACTATTTGTGTTTGACTTTTGTGTATCATGTAATGAAGGAATTTGTTCATATATATTTTGAGTGCCTGATATTAATAGTTACATCTATAAAATTATTTATATAAAATAATTTAAATCATCTATGCAAAAATTAATTTTAATGATTTTAATTGAAGGTAACTCCTCAAAATTATGGGGGCGGAATACTATACGAGAATCCGAACGGTAGTGTTCTGCGATATAACCAAAATCAGCATCAAATAGCAGAAATGCCGTCAATAGTCAAGGAAAAACTTCGTTATTTACCCAACATAGTTAAGGTGTTAGTGACTCCATCACATAAAAATATAAGATAGAAAATATAGAAGACACGCGCAAACATGAAATATCCTAATACTAAAGATACTCTTGTACTTTCCTATATTTTACATAAATTTAATTTTTAAATTAGGACACATATCTTTGAGTAGATATTGATACCAACAATACAATTACATAAATATAATATACTTTATTTTTAGTAGTTTATATATAAATAATAAAGACGTACTCAACGTACATATTCATTCTTTTCGCCATAATTTAATTAGTTTGTTTTATAAAATTTTTAAAGGTAATGGTACATCATAAGATTTAAAAAAACGAATTTTAACAATTTCAATATAAAGCAAAGAAATTTGTAAAGTTGGATGACTAATAAAAATGTACATAAAGTTTTAAAAGAAACATTGAAACTATTATTTCTCTCTATATACATTCAAATTCAAATTTTAATAAATGCTATTAGAAATATAATTTTTTATTGGATATAAATGTTTAAAGGAAAAAATTTAAAATTCGATTCTACTAAGTATTGATTTATTTTTCATATTATCTACGGTAGAATTTTATAAAAAATAAATTGTATAAATAATTGTATAAAAATTGTCATATTATATTGTAATGTATCCATAATGTTTGTTTTACATTTTATAAGAGCGTATTTTATATTATAATTTTGTTTACATTAACATCATTTTTACGTTTTTTTGGATAAATTTAATAAATAATTTGAAAAATAATTTAAAATAATTTTATGAAGTACCAGTTTCCTTAAATTTTTAAATAAATTTTTTAGTTAGGGAAATTTTTATTACCAAACCTCTTGGTAGAATCGAATATAAAAAAAATTACTTTATTCCCTTTTATATATCTTTTAAATAATAATTTAAGTTTAATTACATAATAAAAACAATAAACAAGGCGATAAGTTTATATTTATTTATGAATTCTTATTCATTTATACAAAATAATTTCAAACTTTCTACCTAACAAACAATTTTTTGTTCAGACAATGAGTCAACAAGAATTTTATTTGTGCTAACAAATTTATTTGCTTCAAAATTCATAATGAACTTTAACGTTTTATGTTCTGTGAAGAACATAACATATGCGGCTACGTACGTACGCGTGTACGTATGTGTACGTGAACATTACTTCTTAAATTCTTAAATAGATAATATTAAAAATTAGTGCAAGTTATTTATTTTTTAATTTACAACATTCGATATTGCAAATAATTACATTTGTACCGAACTTTATTAAGTATACAAAGAAATAGAATATTAAGTATTCATAAATAAATACAAAAGGTGATATGCTGTAATTTGTAATGAAAAAAAATAATATTGAAATAAAATATTCTTTCTCTCTCTCTGTCTATATATATATATATATATATATATATATATATCACCTATCTATCTTCGTACGTGTCGTTGCGCTCAAGCGCATGTTTTCATAATAATTTTATTGATCTCAATTATAAGTTTAGTCATATGACATAGGGTATCATATGCTAATATTATAAACCTTTTACCAACAAATCCCTACTGAAACAACTTCTACACACATTATAAATTAATTATACAAAACGTCTATGAAAAAAATTAAAATATGTGTAAAAATTGGTTTTAATTTGAATTATTAATGAAATATAACACCAAATCAATAAATTAGTGTTTTTATCAGAAAAAATTATGTAAGCTAAAAAGGTAACAACGTAATTGTCAAATTACCATAGCTTCTGAGCTTAAAAAGTAATTTAATTATATTAATTCAATAGTTTGAAAATTAAAAGATTAAATTTGTATAAAAAATTGTATCACAAATTATTTCTTTATTCTATAACTTCTAATAAATTTTTATACACTATGTACAAATCTAAAAAATCAAATTTCATATATTGTAAATATATTATTTTTTACATTAATTTATGAATAAAGAATTATTTATTCTAATTTTTATTTGCGTATCATAATATGAAATTTTATAACTTTACTTTCAATAAAATGAAAATTAATTGCTTTTTTAAGTTTATAATGTATATCATGTTTTCCTAAATTTGTAATGTACATAAGATATTACAAATATTTTCGTTATACTTCCAAAATGTAGGAAGTTCAATTAATCCTCATAAAAATCTTTATTACATTAGTTATATATAAGCGTAAAAATAAATTTATATAAATATAATTTTTGTGAGCTAAATAAAAAATTTCATTTTCTATAAATAATTATTATTTTATGCATTTCATTATTAAATATTTTATTTATGCTAAATTGCAATTCAAATTATGTTTATTGTTACAAAAAATAGTTGCTGTTTTATTCATTTATCGATATCGTAAAATAATACAAAATTCTTAATTTGTAATCAAATTTATAATTATAAATAATATGTTATAGTTAAATATATTTTAAACCATTAATTATATTGTATGCTTCAAGAAATATTTTGTATTAAAAGTAGTATTCTCTTTTGTTCATAATAAATGTTAAACTAATTTCTATAGTAGTTAGATTTTTATAAATACAAAATAATTACTACTTTTATTAATTTATTTTATTTATCAGATAAACTATAATTTTTAACTATAAAAGGATTGATATTCTAATTGTGTAATACAGTTTTAGCAATCGAATCCATTATCCACTAATAAATAAAATTATGCAAATGTTTCATTTAAATTCTTTAAAGTAATAATACTGTTTAAATTTTCTAAATGAATCTCTAAATTAACTCATCAGTATAATAAATTCACGTATTTATTTGAAAATTTGAATTTAAAAATTTATTTTTTCAGATTTCCTCCGTTAACGTAATTAAATCTGCAAGGAACAATATTTTCGATCGATATTTTTGAAATTAATAAAAAAAATAATTTAAATTTTAAAGCCCAAGTACTTTTAATAAACGCTAGTATTATATGACAATCAATTAATCAACTTGCTGCAAGCTAAATGACAATTTATATTGAAAGGAAATTTTTTTGTAAAATATAAAATTAAAATAAAAATAAATTTTAAACTATTGAAAATATTGTAATTCATGATGATCTAATATATATTTTCAAGAAGAGAAAAAAACTACGCAACTGAACTAAAAATATCGACATAACGGGATTCATATTTTATCTTTGCACAGTTGAACCCATCAAAAAACGGGATCTGTAGAAGGTAAAACATTAACTACAAGAAGCTCTTCTATATTAACTGAAGCTTGAGCATAAAATCAAAAAAGAAAGATGAAAAGATGCAACGTAAGCATCGTTAGATAAATTTAAATACCTTAATTATTATTGATACGTTTCTAAAACTTAAAAAATAATCTACAGTCAATTTCAATAAAAACGTTCCTTTATCAAGTAAAAATATTGATTAAAAATTTACAATTGTTAGCTCTTTTATAAGCAAAGAAATTTATATTTTGAAATAACGTACCTCTTTCATAGAATAAAATCTTATGAACGAATATTCATTTATATTAATTTGACAAAAAAATTTTGCCCTAACTTTTAATTATATTTGATCTATTAAGAAATCCATAAATCAGCCCTATATATTAATAATTTTAATCACTAAATAGCGCACTCGAATTGCGTATTAATTGAATGTTTATACATTCGAATCAATTAAAATAACTAAAACAAAAATTATATGCTTAAACTTTGTGAAAAGATCGAATATTCATGTTTCATACTATTAGGTATCTGTTTCTCTTATACTTTATTCAAAATAAAATTGAAAATATTATGAACCAAATAAAAATTTGTATACAACTTCCAATAAAAATAATGAAACTAAGATTGTTGTTTAGGTCATGACATAATAAAAAATTAATATTCGCTCAATTTATTAAAAATATTCTCTTTTAAATTATGAAATAGTACCAAAAATTTTCTCGTAAAAATTTTTAGCTTAGTTTCTGAAATATTATTTTTAAATTGAATATAAAAAATTTTCCTTATTCGCAAGTTTATATAAGTTTTAATCTAAATAGATATTTGATCAATTTGTAATATAAATGTATGAATTTTATATTAATTTAGTGCAACTTTATTAATTATTTGTTATATAATATGAAAATCTTATTTACAATTAGTAATATACTGTTTCACTATTAAATGTTTAATATTACATCATTTATATTAGTTAATGAAAAAAATGAATATATATATCAATATTGTCAAATGATTGTTAATTAAATAAAGATTATATTTTGATAATCCTTCAAACGAGAACATGGATAAAAAATTTTAATTTACTGTAAATTACAGTACACTATAAGAATGAATTATCCCAATATAATTCTTTTAATTCATGAGTATTCAATTTATTTAACTAAATAAAATAGATAAGAATATTTAAAAGATTAAAGCTCGACAAAATGCGTAGTTTTCAGTTTAAACTATGTCAACTGCATTGTATGCCTTCAAACAGGGATTCCTATGTATAGGCACTTGCATCTAGAACATTTTATTTAATTTCATCTTTACAAACGAAAAGGAGAGAGAGAGAGAGAGAGAGAGAACAAAGAGACGATAAGGAAGAAGCAACGTGTAATTTGTCACGTAGGAAGGTCTTTAATTCCCTTTTTCAATTGCCGCAATGATATAGAAGAAAGCCATTGGCGAAAGGGGGATACTACAGAATAGGCGTTTTTTTTTCAATGAATCGAAAGTGGTTGTAGTTCTATTTCTTTTAATGTAAAATGAGCTGCAATTTGAAATAATAATACCTCTACTCGGCGTTTCTTCATTAAATAACAATAGAAAATGCAACAAGCAGTAGTAATAATTAAATACAACTCTTAGAAAATATACTTTAAATATGTTTTGCAAATTCTTTTGATTAATTATAATATAATTATATAATAATTATATATAATTACAGTAACTGTCAAACTTTTAAATGGATCATTATTTATGGATTTAAGAATACAATACAATACATACAAGAACACATTTAAGAATGATTTTGAGGATACTGTCAATTTTGCAATAATAATTCTCAATTTTTTTAACTAAACTCAGCAATCACTTTACGTGCATCTTAAATATCGCAACTCCATTTTTCCGCCTTTCATGCATTTAGCGAAGTGCTTTTCAATGCATTCTCCATTATAATAGCAGAAGAAAAAGATAAGTCGGCTACGCTCGCCTGACCCAGACATGTTTTTCCAATTCCGTAAAAAGCCCTTAGCCGTCGTATTTGTGCGCGTATCCGCTTGGATTAGAAACTTGACGCGATGCAAAAATCACGATGAGAATAACGAAAAGAAGATTGACAGTGTACTCGTAACCTAAAACAAGGCTCAACATTGGCCTTTTACGATCCCGATAATTACGTGGTCTAATTGTGTATGTGTTTTAGATTTTATCCAACTGCGTTGACGCATGCTATTTTTCCCTTGGTATATTCTACAATTATATATATTTGGTATATATTGTTCAATTTTATTTACATTGTTTCAACATGATAAAAATATATGATTGAATTGTATTATTATTATAACAACTGCCTTATAAAAAAATTATTTTTGTATAGTTTTCATTATTATCTAAATCGTCGCTTTTACTTTTCTAAAAAAAAGACACCATACCATATGATATTATAACAAATAATTTAATATTTTTAATTTTGGCGGACAGATTTTGCACCATTTTTAAACTGAGGACAACAATCGAAATTTCACGGTTACTTCTATAGTCTTAATTTGTGGCAAAATGTTTGGCTTTTTACAATGCGCAAGTGATAATTGTATACAAATTTTAAAATACGTACACGATAATTTAGACAGATTTTGCCTCTTATACAATTTATTTTCAACTTTTAGCCTCATGGAATATATGATAAAGTTCATCAATAAGAGCCTATGTATTATAAATATTATTATTTATTGAAAACTAAAAATTGTTAGAGAATTGAGTCAATCGATTTTGCTCTTATATATATATATATATATATAGATATATAGATTATATAGATTATATATATAGATAATAATAAACTGATATACATAGATTATTTATTATTATATTTATATTATTTATTATTATAATAATAAACTTATATATATAGATAAAAATAAACTGATAAAAAAACTTTTACATTAATAAAAATAAAAGAAATACTGTTTGGTAATATTTTGTTGATTGATACAATATATGGAATAAATGTTAATTACAATTTTATGAAATTCTTGAAAAAAATCTCAAATAACGGCGATTTTCAACATTTTGTGTAAAACGTTAAAAAAACATCATTACAACGTAAAGTTGTTTTAAATATTGATACAAAAAAAACATTCTCATTTATACAATTAATAATTATTCAGACATGTAAAAGAAGTATATTAAGTATTCTATCTGTGATATTAATAATTTGAATTTTAAAGCATGCTCATACTCTATAATAATAGCATATATAATACATCAAAATTATGGAGTGTAAATGCAAATGAACTTGAAATTTAATGTAAAGTACATTTAATTTTTTTAATTCAGGAAAACATTTTTGTAAGACTTACTCTTTAATGTACATACTCATTCTTCATAATTATATTTATTAACAAATAATAATATTTTTATAAATAATAAAATAATATTTAATATTAGATTAATTTACCATATTCTAAATTTTCTAAGAAAATATTATTGATTTAATACATATATTTAAATAACATTTTATAAATGATTAAAAATGCACAAACTTAAAACAATAAAAAATAAAACTGTTAACAAATTTGAATCTTATTTTTCCTTAAACTTATGTATCACAAATTATGAATATAATCGCATATTCTTATACTGATATTAATTATAAGCAAAAAATAAATATTGATCCTTTTCATATGTTTTTAATTGAGACAATATGTAATTACGAAATAATATGTATGAATATATATGACAATATATTACATTATAAGGTAAAATTTTATTAATAATTAATATATATATTTCAAAAATTATTTACACTCCATTATGTAAGATAAACTATAAAAGCATCAAAGCTGTTTTTGAAGGTGTTTCAAGGTTTTTTCTTTTTTTTATTACAATATAATTTATTTCAAGAAATGATTAAATAAATGTCGGGGCGTCCTCATAACTTATTGTGATTCATCTCACCACGAAAGCAGTATTCTAGCAGTTTTCGTAGAAATTGAAAAATATGAAATTATATCGATTTATTATTCGCTTTATGTGCCACAGACTTAAACAATAAAAACACGCTAAAAAATTACCTTTCTCATCCTTTTATACAGTGAAGTTTCATATGGATAAAACTATAATACTAAATCACGTACGTCTTCTTCGCTTAAACTTGAACCCCTCATAAGAATAATAAAATAATCTGCGAAAAAAAGGAAAAAGAGGGGGGAAAACAGGCAATCGAAGCTAAAACTTTATTTGGCAAATAAGCCGAAATTGACGACATGCGCTATCTTCATAGCGACACGATCCAAATATTATTCCATTGAAGCTACTGAAAGTGCATGCTGAAGCTTGAGCGTCACCTTTGGCGTATGCACAGGTGCACAATTACATACAAACTCAATATCGCTTACTAGCTTCGCTGCCATCTTGGATTCTCTCACCCCATGCCTTTGCGTTTGTGCCCGTAAGTCAGGTCACGCACGCACTGGCAACGCGATAAACACAAACCTGCTTGCTTTCCACGTAGGTCGGGTGCATCGTGAAAGAAGCCTTTCTCTCGGGCTCATTGACGGACGGATACCCTGGAGGAAAGAGCCATTCGGAAGTGAGGAAAGGCGCTCGCTCGGATTGGAAAAGGACATTGATTGATCATCGACGCGCGCATACGTCTATCATACGTGCATCTCTAGCTACATGCAGGTGCGCGCACGCACACTGAGAGCGTTTAGAAAGTGATACGGGGGAGGAGGTGCGCGCGCGCTCCTCGGAGAAAAAGGAAGAGGGTATAGTGGAGAGCAGCGACTACGTTGTGTAAGGAAAGCGCGCAAGGTGTATGCCATAACACATTAACGCGTAGAATTGAGTAGCCGAGTGTGGCTCCTACTCGTGGCCTAACCTCCGCTTCGTACGCGACTGGCCGCCGTTGTTCCTGGTGGAGGTCGACGCACGAACGCACGCACGCACGGGAACTAAGAGCTGCTCGAGATATCTGGAGCCATGGGTGAGTCCATGTGCCGCATATGGCTGACTATAGCTCAGGATCTCGGGATTGCGTGACCCTTTTGTTTTGGTTTGTGCTTCAACGCCCTTATCTCGCGATCGCTTGCCTGGGCCGTTCCCGATTTCTTGTCCTTTTTTTCGCAATTGTCCTCGTCATTAATTGTAAGTCTTAAGTGGTTGGAACTTATTTTTTTAAATACAATTGCATTAGTTGCCAAGTTAATTCCAATCCAGCTTGGATGTCGTTGATTTATTGTGATGCTTTTATGATGCTTTTCAAGGGCTCCCTTCATTCGGAATACAACATATGTTTTTGTGCTTTGTGATTTTTTTCATGATTTAGGAACCTTTGTTATGCCAAGTGATTAATATTCAGCCAAAATTCATCCATACCTTTGTCATATAAGTTAAATAACATTGCAAACATTATTCATGGGATTGTTAGGAAAATATTACCATGACTACACTTGTAATACAATCAAAACCAAGCACCATGGACTACACTACCCATAACAATGGGATTAATCAAACAAACGAATGAGTTTTACTTGTAACGTGTCAATAAGTCATTAATTATTTTAAATAATTAATTGAAAATAATATAACAAAAGTGGATCCATTTAATTATGTTGTAATAAATGTAAATTATTTTATTTCACTTTTATATTAAAATAACAAGAAATAAGTGTTTAATTATTAATAAATTTTGGAAGTTTGATTATCTAATTATTGAGTTTGGATGGTAGATTACTTTTTATTTAATGACAATTGTCTTGGTGAATTTGACTAAATATTTAAAATTCATTTATTCTATCTTTTAATTTAACATTTTATTGTCAATACAAATTTGTCATATTAAATAGTTTTCTTACTATTATTCATGCATTTCATACAAGAATTTTTATTCCTAATGTTAATTAGCTTTTTAAAACTATAATACTTAAGTTTATAGAGGAAATATTCATTTCTATATAACATCCAGATTATCTAATTTTTGTTTATTAGATATGCAAATATAATGTTATTTATAAAATGCTGCTACTTTTGAATTTTATCTTTAGTTTGAAAATATTATTTTATATTTAAATTTATTCAACGCTTAGATTTTTAATTAAATACAAATTCATTTAATTAATGCAAAATGAAATTTTTATGAACAAGTTGAAGGTGACTTTAATTGATTTAAAAATTGAGTCATTGATTAATTCACTGTTTCATGAATAGATCATTTAACGCAAATTATTTAATTGCTTGATTGCAATATTAAATAAATAAAATTTTATATAATCAGATACATAAATTTTAGTCTTGAATAAAATATGTATTTGATAACAAATATTCTTCTAGATGTACAATATAAAAAGTATTTCCTTGAATGACATAATGTAAAGTAATAATAGTTTTAGTTTAGATTAGTAAAAATTCACAATCTAATTAAATTAAATGATATTCATCTATTTTATATGGGATGATTGTTCTTCATTCTAGAAATTGTTATTGAACAAACTTCCTAATTCTGTTATATCATAATGACATATTTGTAGAAGTATTCATGAACAACCATTGAGAATGTGGTTTGTAAAGAGTTGAGTTCAGTTTAATATATTGCAAACATTGAATTTACTTGTATGTTGTTTGATGTGAATTAGTGAAATTAAATGAATAAACTAATTATTAATAATATTTTCTTAATATTTTGTTAATTATTTCAGTTATCATATATTAAAATTTTGATAAAACAAACGTTATTATATAATGATATATTTATATTTTTAAAAATATAGATAATATATAAACAATGAGTTATCGTTATTTCCATGGTATAATAAACAATACTTTATATCATTTATAGTTATATATTTATATATAGTATATTTCTAATTTATATGTAAGTAGATATATTTCCAATTTGTTTAGTTCCATTGTTAAAATATTTATTTATAAATTTTGATTAAATATATTTTAACATTTTTCTTTATATTCATTCTTATGGCTTCAATAATTTGTTTAAATTTTAATATTATTAATTAAAATTAATGATAAGCGAAGAAAAAATAAATTAATTTACGAACAAAATCTAAACTAAAAGCTACCAGGAGATCAGAATGGTTAAAGAGGAAAGAAAATAAGTGTTTAAGTAAATCATATATATAGATAGAGTGTAATCTTATCAAAGTTTCCTGGAACACATGTAGAATTAGTCAGCAGTTAAATCTTCATTTATCGACAATCTAGTAACGTACACAAACCTCTCCAATATCACTTTTTTCATGGTAAGAATGAATGAGTTAATCATTGGAATAAAAGAGTCTTTACTGTGATCATGGGAAGACGTACTCATTCTAGTGCTAGTGAAATTCCTTTAAGACAAAAGTGTCAAAGTGTTATTAGTGTTGATAGATTTTCAGAATATAGTTTGCATGCAAATTATTTAAGAGATTATAAATCTAGTAAGTTTCTTATATTGATTAACAATCTATGTAATACTTTATATTATGTTTAAATTTAGAAAGATTTAATCAAACATATTTTTTTACGCCTTTGATTAATATTCGTATATATTATGTCGTTTATAATATTATTATGTTGTTATATAGATGTTTGTTTTATTGTTTCTAACAATTATATTTGAGGTTAGGTAGTTAAAGAATAGGGAGTGGATTTTCTTATAACTTTTAAATATTGCCTTATTTTTAGTTTTTAATTTATTTTTTACAAAATATGATAATAAAGAACTTCATTACAATAATATCAACAAAATATTCCAAAAATATAAATATTTTTTTTTTATTTCTTTTATTTATCAGAAATATAAATTAAAATTTAATTAGAAAATTCTTTCTAGTATTATATATTTGTTTAATGAGCATGCAGCATACCATTTGTATAATTGTAATAATAATATTTGAAGTTAATTAATAATTCAATAAAACTTTAATGCAAATGAATAAATACATTTAATTTAAATAATAAATGACTGTTAAAATTTAGATGTAAATATGTCCAAATAATCTTTCTTAATTTCTAAATTTAATCATTGATATGATTAAAAAGAGATTGGATAAAGATGAGTTCATATTATATAATCAAAATGAGAATTTAAAATCGAATATTTTATCAAAAATACTTTCACTGTTATACTATATATTTCATATAAAATGCATTTAAATAAATGATTATGTAATATAAAATGTTAAATTTGAAAATTAAATTATATTTTGTAAAGTTTTAAAATATTCTACTATTAAGTTTCAATATTGAACATGTAAGAGGTATATCAAGATTTAAGTTGTATTATTGTGCTATTGAATATAAAATTTCATGAACCAAAAAATTTTTTTTCTAAAAATATTTATAATCAAATTGTTTATTACCATGTACAGTAAAAAAAAATAAAGATAAAAATGTACTGCATAACGGTATTAATTATATGTTATCCACCAAACTGTTATCACCAGTGAAGAGAGAACGGATATCGACGAACGAAGTTTATTGAAAGCTATACATTTCGTTTCAACAGTTAGATTGCCGAGGTCAATATTAACTTTTGCGTTCGGAAAAAGTACTAAAAAGCCATTTTCATATATTTTCTAACCCACCCACGTGATGATCGATCATCTTCGTCATACTACATTTGCATATACTTTTCAATTTCGCAACATTAGATATGTAAAAGGGTGGCAAACTAAAATTAACTTTATTTTAATTTTAGTTTTAACTCATTAACTTTTTACTTTTTTTTAACAAAATCAAAAAAAATTTTCCAGTTTATAAAAAGAATGTATAATGTTGAACTTTTCAAATATTTAAATTATTCTGCTATTTATTAATGTTGAAATTTTAAGGACTTGAAATAAAAATTAAATATAATTATTGAATCGACTATATCATGTTATAAACTTTGTACACCTTGGAATTATATATTGCAATTAAAAAACAAATTTTAATTAACATTACGATACTCAGGTTTATAATTCTTTAGGAGATCTAATAAAAATTTTATACTATTTGCACAGCATAAAACATTAAAAATTAAAAATATATCTGCCTTATTCATGAAAAATGTTTATGTTTAGTTTATTTAAAGTATTATATATTAATGAATTTTAAATTAATAAAATATTGGAATCAATGTAAAACTAATATGTATATTAACATTAAATAAATGCTACTTTAAACGTAAATGGAATTTTGCGTTAAAAATATTTCTTAGAGAGAGAGAGAGACAGAGAGGCTTTGCATAAGCTAGAGAGATAATAAGTTTGCAGTTCTTGTTTTATTTTTAAAAACTAGACACCCTTTTAATGCCCATAATTTACATGCCAAATAAGGTTTGATTTAGATTTAGATTAATATTTAGAGCCATAACTATTATATATAGTCAGCATATTAAAATATAAAATCATGCGTTAGTGTTAAATTGATTGCCTAAAATCTTCAATAAATTGCACTGTCGACAATATGAAAAATGTTGCTCAGAATTCTGCTCGTTGTAAGATGTCAACCTATCAAGGCAAACGTAGAATAGTAACTGGAAGAAAGTGCGTAATATGATCCGTTGTAAGTAGTAATACGAGCCAGTATGATTGAATTGATAATTTCAAGTCTCATAATGACAACCACAACTTCCACCCACAAATTATGTAACTCGCGAGCGTCACTGCGCCTTAAAAGCAATCACCCGGAAGAGCCTAATGCTAATCTATTCTGTATAATTTCTTAGGTAACATGTGCAACGACTGTATGGCTCGCGTTCCGTACGCGACGCTAATAGCAACGATAATGTGCTGCCTTGGTGTCGGCATCTTCTGCGGCACAATGTACCGGGGAGCAACATTCAGCGCTCTCATGATGGACCAGGTTTTCCACCTGCGGCTCACCTGGCTCGAAGCCGTGCAGATGGTCTTCGCGATCATTGGCGCAAGTATGGCCGCCCTTGGTTTCATGATATTGTGCGTCGGCTGCCTCGCAACCGGAGCCACCAGAACTAAGGTCTATCGTGCCTGGAGGACCAGAGTTGGAGGCCGCATATTTTGCGCTGTCGTGAGTTCCCTTAATTACTTAGTATATTTTTTCATCGGAATTGCTGAGAATTCTTATGCTTTTCGTGTAAAAAAATTGATTGAATTATCTATCAATTCAATATTAAAGTAATAGATTTGCCTGTGGTATCCCATAGGTCGGCTATATTGCGTATGTTTCAATATAAATACATTGCATTACATTATCATCTTGAATGTAAATATTAATACTAATTTTACTCGTCCTTTTTCTTACAGTTCATGACCATAACGTACATTTTGCAATTATTCTGGCTCGTAATATTTGCATTTTTAGTGGTCACTACCTTGGTCTTTACGGTCTTCTGGGGTTTGTGTAGTAATCCAAGGGTTCAATCTCTTGACCAATGTATTGATTTAACCCAATTTAGTAAGACATCTTTTATACTATTCGTATTATATTATTCATACTATATATATATTTTATTATTTATATTATTTTCATAAATATGTAATTATTGACATGATTTTAATACTCGTTTTCTTTTTTATAATTGTATAATGTTTTTAGTGAGAGGGCAACTTTTTTCTAAAATATAATATATGATAGAGCTTGTACATAACACTGTATACAACGATACAATAGATTAGTAACTATGTTTAAGAAACTGTAAATTTTACATTTAAACTAAATTTAGAACTCCAATGTTTAATGAAAAAGAAAAAGAAAAAAAGACGGCAACTAAAATATTAAGAAAAATAAATTTACGTAACAGTAATATTACGTATCGTTGATGCGTAAATGATTTAAAAATAATTAATACCCACAATGAACGATATTACTGAAACACCAAATAAGTAACAACGTATTTTTATTAAATGGTTTGCCTCTAGCGTAATAAAATAAGATCAAAGTGGCATATGAGAACTCGGAAAAATGATGCTTTGTAAATAATTTGTACTTTGTAAACAGGTTTCATGTTCCCGAATAATACGAGAATCGACGATATGCAGATTTGTGGCTCTCAGGAAGTGAAGCTCTTTTGTAAGGACTACGTAGAAAAAGCCGAGGTGATGTTTATCTTAGCGACAATTGCCACAGTTCTTGTAATCCTCAGTCTCATCCACTATCTAATGTGTTTATCGGCCAACTATGCCCATATCCGTGACCACGAGAAGTTCCAGGAGCTTCAAAACCTTCAGTACCTTCAGGATCCTGGCGACCCGGATTCGCCTCAGCCCTGCATGGATACACTCGGCTCGCATCATCGTGGCAAAGACAGGTTTTAGGATACAGCCCGCGAGATCTTCGCTATGAACCCCTTGTAACATCATCGTAATTCGACGCTCACGTTCTCCAAGAGCCGATGAGTCGACGATTGTGGACCTGGGCAATTTTGAGCGCACGAGATCAAGCGTTTTTTATAATTTATCGCAAGTTCGAAGTTGCATTTGTAAGTTAATTGCTTTCGATTTTGACGTTTTTCGTTACCATTGAATTATTTATTCTTTCGTTTTTGATTAGCCGAATTTCTCGATGTATTGACAACTGAGCTTTTGTTAAATAAAAATATTTGTTTCTCTATTTAATTGTTTATCGTAACGTAATTATACAATAATTTAATTTTTTTATTTTATTTTGTTGGCTGTATATGAAATGACTGTAGATTCTCTGTTTTACCGGCATTACATGAACATTAAGTAATGTTAGGACGACTATATTCTTATAATATTCTAGTGAGCGCTGATAAAGATTTATGAAAGTAGTTAGGGAGCAAAGTTTCTGAATATCTATTGCAGTTAAGGAGGGGGGGGAGTCACCAGATATATAAATAAGACGCGAATTGATAAGAAAGTATTACATTATAATGCTTAGCAATAAAAAGCAATTCATGCAGTTCGTTAATATGTTTGTTTCATATAATACACATTTTCTGATAAAATGTCAGTGTAACGACAAATACGGAGAAAAGGCGTTTAATGTACAAAGGCCATTGGTGACAAATTGGAATATATATTTAACCAATGCATACCTGTTAAAATGAAGATGACTATTAAAATAGAAAAGTTTTTATTTCTGAAAAAAAATCTACTCAATTTGCGTAAATTCTTTTGATTGAGTATACATGTACAGCTTGGGTAAAACAGAGAAAATGTGTATAATACACATACCTTTACAACAGAAAGCTTTATTCAGTCAATGTCTACGTGAATTTGATTCACATTTAAATTAATCGAAGTATATAATAATTAATTATCAATTTATTGTATAAAAGATACCAAAAAAAAAAAGAAAAAGTATATCCTGAATGCTCAGACATGCCCACGTCCGCGCGCGGGGAGAGTCAACTCGCCACTTGGCGATCGGTCGATCTAATTATGGCACTATCATTATTGTATTTCTTATTACGGACAGGAAATATTACGTTCTCTGTCCCCCGTCGACGGTCACTAAATGTCGCAGTGCTTGTTAACCGACCGGAGGATCTTGCGGGAACACCCTATGCCGTCCATTAATTCGCGACTTAGATGGCTACAGCACTATGATTGTGTTTCGAAAGCCTATTTACATTAGAATTTAAAGTGATACAAAGGAAAGCCCTTTTGCCTATTGAGTATACAGATGGTATATAACATGTATCTAACTATAGTTTTTATTGTTTTTTGTTTTAATTTAATTATTGTGTACTGTGAAGTAAATTTAAAGATATTCATTTATGCATTATGATACTTCTATAAAATTGTAAGTAATCGTTCCAATGTTTTAAATAAAATTTTAGAAAAGATTACTGAATTGTATAGATGTATAAAAAAAATAATCGAATTAATTAATAAAATAGTAAAATTAATTATATTCTTTTTTCAATGTTACTCAATTGGTAATAAAGGACTTTTACCGTCTCCTAAAAAGAAAAGTAAAAGTCATTTGTTACTAACTAAGTAAATACTATAAAAAATATAATTTTGCTTATAAATATTTTATTGGATTATCAGATTTCTTTGAAAACTTTTTAACCTATTTTTACAATGTTTAAAAAGAAAATTAAACGACAAATCAAAATGGTACATTATTTGCGTATAAAAATAATATATGAAAAATGCTATTTTTTATAGAAAATTACTTAGTTAGTACCATTTAATTTTCTGATCACGTCAAGGAGGCCATTATACATTGAAATTTTGAAAAGCAAACAAAATCTGAAAAATTAAATAGCAACTTACAAGATATGTAATTGTAGTATTGATTAAGTTTGTTAAAAATGTTGTGAAATATTTATTTTCACGTAAATCCTATGAAATCTGTTGCTAATCTCAAAGCAAATATATGATAGATTTTTCAACATGTCAGTCTTTCACATTCTCGTGTCTATTGTAACTGGATCTATTAAATTTATTGGAAATTCATTGTAATGCGTAAAAAGTGTAATACAATGCGTTTATGTAGTTTATAAGACAAATGTTGCACAGATTCAAGATTATTCTTGTTGTTCGATGAAAATTTATTTTCTTTATCGATCAATGAAATTTTGATATTTTTCAAATAATTTTTTCTGTATTGATCTATTATTATTATGCACAAATATAAAATAAGAAAGAGAGAGAGAGAGAGTGCACAAACGGTAATTAGTGAAAATAAAAAAAAAGTTGACTGCACAAGATCGTGATTTCTGTGTTCAGTATTAATTATAAGAGTGTAAAATTCAATGGCGTTAACGGATCTTTACACGAAACATTCCAAGCATCAGTTCTACTTTATTTTTCTACGAGTATGAGATTTGTACCATTATCGATGCGATGACTCATGTAACTATAATTTATAATTATAAAACTTGGTTGTATATTTGATGGCAAACAAGATTTTTCAGAATATTTTAATATATTTATATTTTGTACTTGGTAATTTGTTAAGTATATACAAAACTTTGTGAATTGTTCTGCATATTGTATTTCTTGAAAAGGAATCTGACTGAATTTTCCCGAACATATAATTGTTCAATAAAAAGTGTGTTTATAAAAAAAATATTTTTTTTGTTTTTTCTTTAATTTAATAAGCAATTCTCGAAAGACGTTAAATTTCTTTGATTTTTAAAAAGTACCTTCGTGAATTTTAAATGTGAAATGACATTGCTCTAGTTTTAAAAATAATTTAAGGTATTTTAAATTTTGACAATATTGATAGATTTTATTAATATCAAAATCTAAGTGCCAAATTTTGAAAAATGTCAACGTCAAGAACAACAAAAATTAAATATGCCACTCGCTCAAAATAAAAGGCTGGAATAAAACGATCTAATCCAATGCAAGTATTATAAATCAAAAATATGTAAGTAACAATGCGACATATCGATTATAATTTAAAAAATATGAAATTATTCAAAATATATAAATATATTATGTATTAACTCTGTTATATGTATTAGTTTATACACAATGAAATGTCTCTTATTGCTTTGTTAGAGGCATGCAATCTTATCAGTTTCAATGGACAGTCTGTCAAAATAATCCTTATTACTTGGGTTGCAAGTATTAGAACAAATGTAAATTAGCGTTGATGGATAAATAATAAAAGAAAATTTATCTCAAATTTATATTTGTTATTGATACTCTCCAAATTTTTAATTTTAATTATTAATAATGATTATTGTATAGATTTTTTTATTTATACTCAAAAAAATATACAAAGAATAATACTTTCATTTACTATTATAAAATTTAAATTAAATTGTTCAATTTTGAGAATTTGTAGTTTTACTTTAAAAAAATCGTAACTATTTTTTGTAAATCTGGTAATGCACAATATATGACAATATGATTTTAAATTTTTGTAAAGCTCATTCTTCTATCATGATAAATAGATGTTATCCATTTAAATTTATTTATAAAGAAATAGAAGGCATATTAATTAAATTACAAATAATAAGAATTGGCGTTTATTTTTAAAAAATCAAGAAAATTTTTAAATGTTTATAAAAATTTTATAACTTGTAATAACAGTTAATACAAATATTAAAAATTGAAATTATTAATGCTTTGGTAAACAAAGATTAAATATATATAATTTGACTTGTTTAAAACATCTGTATAGCTTTAATCATCTTCATGTTCCAATTGAAAATCTAATTCAAGATCAAGAATATTGACTTCTTGAAGAGTATTAATTAAAGTATATCGAGAAAATATCATATATAATTTTCGGTACCACACATACTGTGATTTGTGTATCTTCATTGCATTCTGTAATTTATAAAAATATTGTTTTTATATTTAATTGAGAAAATCGCATAAATAGTTTTCTAATTTAAAAATATGAGTTTATCAAAAATATATCATAAAAAAAATTGCTTAAATATTCATAGATTATCTAAAATTGATCAATTTTAATAATTAATGAAAATATAATAAATTAATAATAAATAGATAATTTATAATATCTAAAACTACTTACTTGAATATAATGTCGTTGTTGATAGGTAATTATATACCAGTAGGAAGATGTTAGTAAACTAATCGGTAAATCCAGAAGTTGTGTATATTTTCGCAATATATTTACAGATTCGAGTGCATACAATTTACAATCTGAAATCAATTTTAACCATGTACTTGAAATTAAGTTTGGTTTCCTGGAAAAAAAGTTTTATAATAATAAACTACATATAAATTATAAATAATGCACTAAAGTGAGTTTCTCTTCTATTTTAGAAATAAAATTTTCTTATATCTCAAAAAAGAAACTATTTATTAATCAATCTTAATTATTTTAATAATCAAAAACTAATATAACATAAAAAGAACAATTTATACATGCAGAATTTAATTTGACAAGTTAAAATTTGTATATCCAATGCTTACAAGGAGGAACTTTCTTTTCTATACATAATGAAGCAATTGCATAGAAAAGAGAAATATGATTTTTATGTCTACTGACTCCGTGCTTGTCAAAAGTAACAACAGCATTAATTTTATGACTTTCTATGTGTTGTAGAACACTCATGGCTACTATATCTTCTGGCCATTGTACTTTTGGGTCATCAGGTAATTGTGTACACCTAGAAAGAATTTGTATTATATTAAAGCCTTATTTCAATATCAATTTTTTTATTTCTAGTTTTGTTAAAACAGTTTTATAATATGAAGCAAAAGTTCTGAATGAACCAATACTATAATAAGTTTAAATATAAAAGGAATATATAGATTTACAATTTAAGCCAAGATACAATGGAAAAAAAAATTAATTTAAATAATACATTAAAAATTGAAGATAAAAATACACTTAAACACTCATAGCTATGATTTAATTTAGTTGTACTTTCAACTTGTGTATTAAGGTGTAAATCCTCATTACTTAATTATCATATAGACATATAGGTGAAACATTATATATAGAAATGTACAAAGTTTTATACTACGTAAAGATCTTATTAAATATTTTAAGATTCATATACATACATTATAATAGTAACATTTGCTTCAGGTATACCCAATTCCTTTGCACATTCCCAAAGTTCTTTCTTTCTTTGCTTATTTCCACCTTTAAAAATAATAAAAATGTTATGTACAAAAACATAATAAAACATCTTTTCAAATAAATATAATTATTAGTTAACCCATTGTTAAACACAGAAGGTAAATTTGACTAGAATATATACGAGACATCCAATAAATCGTTGGCCCAAAGAACATGACTTCATCGTCTGGATGGGCAGTTACTAAAAGTAACCTGGATGGTGGGCCAGGCAATTGCCAAGCTTGTTGATTCACTTGCTTTAAAATAATGTAAAGGATGACACATGTACAGATATAAGCAATTACAGCTATTAACAACTGATGTGATATTTCTGTCATGTACCACCACCACCAATAGGCAATATCATTTATTACTATAGTTATATACTCATCTATGATGTCTAAATTAACTATGCCTGACATAACTTACGCCTCAAAATTCTATACCTTAAAAAAAATATATTTATTTAAAAAATAAATTAAATATTATTGTTAAAATTTGTTGTTAACTTTATTAATCTCAACATCTTAGGTCATAATATTAAACATTTTCTTATAAATAAAAATTACCTTGTAATTTATTAATTAAATCCAACACATACGTCAAGATATAATTTTGGTACCAATTTTCACGATGATTCCATAATCCAATCATTCTTAGATTTCTTTACAAACAAAAAATTAATTTCATATCTGTTCGATATTAAAATTTTATAAAGATCCATTTATTCCTGTAAGACAAAAAGTTTTTTAAATATTCATTTTAAAGTTGGATACATATATATTTCTAATACAATTAAATTATTACATGTATTTTTATTTTAGTCAGAATATAAATATAACATCACATTTACAATATTTACACTACCGTATTATGAATCTACAATAAAACTGTAAAAATTTAAAATAAACTTTCAACATATAATATAATAATTCAACATAACTTTGTACAATATTATTTTTCATGATAAAAAGCAAAGTTTGAATTAATAGTTTTTTTCTGTTGACAATATTAACTTTTATTTATAACAATATTCAAATTATTATTAATTTTCATTTTAAAACAGAAACGTTATTAATTTGTTTTAAAGTATTTCTGAATCATAAAGGTTAGATTTTATAGCTGCGCAATAAAATTGGAATGTATACAAACAGTATAACTAAATACAGAAAAATACCTTTCCAATTGCTATTTATATATATGTAATAAATATCTATTGTTCTACGTCAAGAAACTGTTAACAATTTCGTATTAATTTTGAGTTTTAAATACTTTTTTTAAGTAATCTGTCTATTTTGTATTGAAACTTCATTCTAAATAAAAAATTTTACATTAGTAATTATATGAGCGATAAAACCACTTTTCAATGTTAAAATAAAAATTTTTCATAGAATAGATGATAAAAATAAGATATTTATATATATTTTTTTTAATTTTTCTTTTATATCGTTCTACAGTTGGATGTGTCCATATGCACTGATACACAAGGAAAATATTGTTTTTCGCCCTCTGTAGTCTCAGCATAGAATCAAATCATCAAGTAATTCGTATTTACTCTGTTTTTACATTTGAAAATTAAATTTTTAAACAATGAGCACTAGACATTTTTATGTAAAATGCATAAATATTTTATTGTCACATCGATAGCTTTATTTAATATTCAATAACTATTCATTAAATAATATAACACAATTGAGAAAATCATTTAAAGATTACTAAATTTTTAAATCATTGAATAAATATTTGTGAATGTATATTCTTAAATATTATGGTACATCGGTTTTGTAAATTCATTTGAATTTTTCAACTCCTTACATTAAATTATAATATATAATG
>JAPYYT010001252.1:0-36506 GCA_030522565.1 Ceratosolen corneri
TCTTGCGCCCCGCCTTCCACCAGGACGCCCAAAAGACTCGCGCGCCTTCACTGCGCCCCCGCAGTCCCACCCTCCGGACACTTTTCTCTCAATAAGTCAATTCACCCCTGGCCCTCGATTCCCGGCTAGTCAACCCGGTCGAGCCGATCCCAGATATCTTGGCCTCGGACATTTAACTCGCGCGCTATCTCGCCACGTGGAGCTCCTTCTTTCAATTCCCGATACATTGCTGTGCCATTAGGCTCTACTAGCCAACGCTCAATGTCAACAACTAGAGCAATTTTTTATTGGCTGAAGAATCATTCGGGGGTGGCGCGTCGCC
Source organism: Ceratosolen corneri (assembly GCA_030522565.1). Lineage (NCBI taxonomy): Eukaryota > Metazoa > Arthropoda > Insecta > Hymenoptera > Agaonidae > Ceratosolen > Ceratosolen corneri. The sequence continues at coordinate 323 of JAPYYT010001252.1, forward strand.
CGTCCACCTCTTCTGTACTCTCGGCCTCTTATGCTCGTTCGATGCATTGCATAAAGATTGATTCGCCCATGAATGTTAAGTGAGTTATCGATGCTCACATCTTTCGTAGCGCACTTATGCTATGCCGGTGACATTATTATGGCCAGTTAGATTAATCGATGGCAGCGATGGGCCTCTTATAGATGCCTAATGATTGTTTAAGCCTCTCCTTCCAACGATCCCGGCTGCCTCTTTATCATCGAGCTGCGCCTGCGTCCAAGTGTCTGCACGTGCGTTTAATTAAATCCCAATAACTTTATGCGGCGCATCGTCGGTGCAGCGATAAGAGCGGGAATTTTGACACGGCACATTGTCAATTTCTCGATTACCAAATGCTTGGCTCAGAGATAATATAATCTGCGAGGGGCGGCCTGTGCTTAATTGTATTATCAGTTGCGTTTAGAGGTGAGTTTATTATTATTTTAGGCCAATCGTCCGGTTTCCAAATCGAATTGAAAGCATACGCCATTCGACGCAATCAGCTGGCAAATCCAACATGACATGGCACTTGTAATAGAGTGCGATTTGAAGGGCTGGCCGAACGATTTCTTTTTTAAATTGCGAAACCCGAAGGAATGCAAATAGCTCGGCTCGGCATACACTATCCAGACGAGACGGACGAAAGTTCTTGCAAACGTCGTCGCAGAGAGTCCTGGCACCGATAGATCCATCATATAACAGGCGTTAAACATCATCATCGTCGCTAACGAAGCCGAGACGAAGAACTTGATCAATATCTCTTCCTTTCAATTTTTATTTTTACCAATGTACCTAAGCATTGTAAGCCTCGGGACTCCAGATCTCGAGTTGATTCCAGCAGGCCAGCGCTCCAGATACATTTCCTCCTCCGTGCATTCGTAGAAAGCGTCGCCTCCTCACTTTCTCAAATTTCTCCTCCGTCCTCCCCCTCCGGGGCAAGCATTTTTTCATTCCCGTGCTCATTCCGAGTCCTTCCGCTCACAAGAGGACCTCGCATGCGGGGCTGAATTTCCACTGCGCAGGACAAATGTCAATACCCATGCATCCACCCGTGCACATGCCGAAACGGCTGCGCTACGATCTTCCCAGTGGGCCCGAGGCCCAAGGCCCATAGACAACCTCGGCGGCCTTTTGGACAATGACGCGAGCTTTACGAGCCCAATTCTCGCGCCCCTTCGGTATCCACCGCGATAATTGAATAGCCTCAATATTTTAAGGCTCCACGTGAACTCGTATCGCTGACATTCTACCAGCACCGGCGCCCACCCCTCTACCATAAAACACTTTTCTCTCTCTCTCGCTCTCGCTCTCGCTCTCCAAACGCACTGCAACTGCAAAGCGAGCCTTGGACAATAAGCGAAAGCCCCATTAGGATGCGAAGGGTTCCGTTACCGTTAAAGGCCCACCCGATAAAGGTGCAATTGCCGGGATGCGAGAGCTCTGCTCGTCGCAAGAGCGACAATTTACTTTATGCCTAGAGTGCGCTGCTGACATTGTTTAATGCAAATCAAAGATGCATTTGCTCCCTGCCTTTTTCGCGTTTTAACGCGAAGCTCTGTTTTTTCAGAGCTACGGCGGACATGCGCAGGAATCGTTTGGAGCTTAGTGTGGGCGTGGATGGTTGATTAAACTCGTTAAATATCGTTTAAATATCTTAAGAAGCAACGGGCTACTTTTACGAATTAGACGATCGCCAAATGATCTACGAGGGCCATACGTCCGCGATGTAGTACGGGATGCAGTAGGATTTAGCGAAGGCAGGGAAGAATCGTCGAGTTGGCAATAAAGAAAGCAGAGAAGAATAATTACCCGTGCATTTGCAGGATCGGAGCAACAAGTAAGGATTACTTTCGATTTTACAATAGGATTGCCTCTTCGCTTCGGCGTGTAAACATTCGTTAACTGACCGAGATGAAAGAATGTGTGCCCCGCGCGCCATCTCGTGGTAAGAGCTGCGAGTCGCCAAAATCCCTCGCACGATAACACTTTGTTAACATTCAATAAGAGCAAAATGTCCTCGCCAGCTATTATTTAAACCCGCGCTGAATGAGCTGCCAACAAATGATTGTGGCCAGACGTAATTGTAATGCAAATTCTATAAGAGGCATGATGTACGTGATCGCGAGTTAGCATCAGCTGGAGCGGTAAATGGCGCGCGCGGCGAGGCTGGGTATTTAAATATTGGGTGGGGGGTGGCGCTGGTGCGGCTTGCCTTGGCAAAACTGCCGACTAAAGTGACCAGTTTCGGTTGGCAGCCTGCTTTAGCGACGAACGAGCAGAACGAAAAGTCGCGGCTACAGCTGGACAAGTTTGCTCGACTCGGCTGGTGATTAGCGACTTGGCTGCTGGGCTCGGATCACCCAATTGCATTGCATGCCGAAGAATCGGCGGCCGTGATTTTTTGATTATAATTTAGAGCTACGGTCGAGGGTATTTGGATCGCGGTACCGCGAGCAGATAATAATCATGGCTGGTCGCAAGGCAATTAGGAACATAAATTGGTCGGCTCTTCTCGAGCGCATCCCGGAGCGTGAGAGGATCAACTTCGCTTCGTTCAAAGCCAAATCGGAGCAATATTTGAAAAGGTTCGCTAGGCCAGTTCTATTTATTATGTTACAATCAGTGTTATGTAATTTATGTATAGCCTCGGAAAGTCAGCGGACGTAATGGCATTTTGGATGTATTTGTTGAATTGCTTTTACCATCCACAACCATTATCTTCCTGTGTATTTAGTCGTTAAAGATGATGGATAAATAATCAACATATTTTTTTGTAGCGTGGACGATTATCCGGAAACGCTTCCAAAGCTCGATTGGGAGGCTTATAAAAAAAAAATTAGCATTCCAGGACTGGTTGATAAATTCCAGAAGGAATATGAAAATTTAAAGATTCCCTATCCAGAAGATAAATATACTGCCATTGTTGAGGAAGAAGGGAAGAAAGTTGTAAGTATCCATTTATATTGCGAATGGTACTACGAATGAGGACAAGAGATTCGTTTGAGGCTATTTGATTAGAATTCTATAAGCTTATACGACGTGCTACCACTTTATTATACTTGACAAAAAATTCACGGCAAATTTAGCTTCATTTACGAGCAGCGCCACTTGAATTCGTTCTACTCTTTGTGGAAGAGCGTAGATAATTTAATCGAGGTACTTTGAGCGAATAATTATATTTGAATTTATAAGCAAATATATAATGTAAGGTTGAAGTGGCGCAACTTGTAACTGATAATTTTATAATAATCTACTTTGTATCGCCCACTCTATGGATATATTTAACTTTAATTGGAACAGAGCGCAGCAAACTTTGTCTTTGTTGCCAATTTTTATAAAATAATTATCTTGTCTTTAATTTCAGTCTATAATGTGCTCAAACAATACGCTACATGTAACGTAAACTTTTGAAAATATTAATTTTGTGAATTTGTGGTTATAAATTTACTTTTAAAAGTATCGAGCACTTATTTTGAAAGGTCAGTGCACTTTAAGTGCCTTTTTAACATTCGCTATATTAAGACATATCATTACTTGGCATCGTGTTATCAAATTGCATCATCTATCAGTCTTTTGTAGCTCATTATTTACTAAAATTTCATAATTAAAACGACTGACTATTATAAAAACAATTTTACGATTGAATTTCATGGCGCGCAACACTTAATCATCGGCGCATAATAAAATAATATCTCATTCGAAACTTCTCTTCCCTACACAGGATGGCTTGATTAAGCAATTCATCGTGGAATCGAATCAGCGCATTGCCGAGAACTTAAAAGAAATCAAAGAATTGGAAGGAAGGATGAAATACGCTGACATGACTATGGAAGATTTTAAGGACATGCATCCAGATATAGCATTCGATCCAAAACGACCGACAATTTTCCCCCACCATAAGGACTATCAACCCGACGAAGAGCCAGAGAAGGCAGAGGCAGCCAAGCATTAAGCTAAAGCAAGCTATTTGCTCGTTGCAATTGGCCCTTCTCGAACCATCGATTATGTAATAATTTAGGTAATGGAATTCAACCAACAATATCTTGCTGCGTCCATTTCCATTGCGTCTCAAGCAGCATAAGACGCCAGAATCGAAGCCCTTAATCAAGAACTAATTATAGATAGCACCGTTAATTTTGTTTTGCAATGCTATCACGTGTAGTCATCTTATAAGAAATTAAATTAATATTGAAATAAATACGCCACACGTTAGAATAAAATGTTTGGCCAATAATTCCGATGGCACCTCCACCCCGGCCCTGCACCCTGTCACTTCATTTCTCGCAATGCTATTTCTACATTATCAAAATACCCCAGTCATTCCTCTTCAACATTTAAACACGCGAGCTGACTGTCCACCAGACGACGAGGCACGAGAACCCATCCAAGCACCAACCTCCAGCCCCTTTGGACTTTAGTACCGGCGATTCCGAGGCCCAGCGCCTTTCTCTCTCTCTCTCTCTCCCTCTCTCTGTCCTATCTGGACTTCCTGCAGCCGACAATTGTCATAAAATCGATCAGGGACGCGCGCACTTGGCCCCCTCGCTCCCCTCGACTCTATTGCCGCTATTTCACAGCTCAGCTCACGCACACCCGCCGGCCAGGCCCGCTACACCTTCATGTACACATAGGGGGCGAGCGTGTGTGTGCGTGCGTGCGAGAGCAGGCATGCCGAGGGCCGAGCAGTGACGTACCAAAAGCACGAATGCCTTGCCGTCCCCTGGGCATTGTCGACCTCGGGCCCCGAGATATTGCCCGAGAGCACGTTTCGCCAATCCCCTAGGCGAATTCGAGTTGCGCGGACAATCCTTACGTTCGGACATAGCCTGCAATTTAATCGCGCCAACGCTCCTCCAATGACACGCTTCTCCCGTTCGCTCGTAGATAGTTCGCTTATGTGGTAAGGCGCGCTCCTCCTCCTCCTCCTCCTCTGCCGCCCATTCAAACGGTTAGGCGAGCGGCCGAACGCCAAAATAGCCTCGCGTCAGCGCCTTAAGAATTCCCTCTCGCGACCGCACACGCCCCCGCGGACCTGCCCTTCAACAATCGTCGGCATCCAATGCGCTCGAGAGGGAATTGAAAAAGGAAGGGCCAGGGAGTTATAGTTGTCGGTACGTGGCAGATGGGGCAGGAAGTAAAAGGGTCGGCCGAGGCGGCGGATGGAGCTCCGAGCGAACTTCCCTACGTCCTCCTCTCTCCCCTCGTACGGCCCTAAACGCGACTGTGTGGGTGGCCCGCGCTACGCCAACGTCCCTACTACTACTACCACACTCGCAGTTGGGCGAATGGCGGCTGTCAACTGGTGGACGGGGGATAACTAATTGGCGGCGAGGAGGCAGGAGCTCGGTGTGTCGGGACGGCGGATTTGGCTGGAGCGTCGTCGATTAGCCTCGGCGTCGGCTTGGCACCGAGGCCGACGGCCCTCCGCTGCGACGCGATATCTGTCTTGGCCCAGCGAAGAATAAAAGTGGGCTTCCGGCTGACGTATTTATGAATTACTAATTGATTTACAAGCAAGGCAGCTCTTATGACATCCGGAAAGGAAACTACTATGGGGTGAGTCACGCGTGGATTATTTAATTCCTGTTGGATTGCACTTGGTGGAGGAGGTCGCAGGTGGCTCTCGTCCCGGGGGGTGCTCGCGAGCCTCACTGGGTGTCTTGAATGAGGAGAACCTTTGGCCCCGTGGAGGCTCCTCTTTGCAGTTGTAAAATTGTTGAGCGAGCCTCTGTTTGTTTGTGATTAATGAGAAAGCAAATTTCCATTAGTTGGTCGAGCGAATGATGCGATGTAATTCGATATGTATTAATAATATGCCTTTTGGGGGGTCAGCGGTAGTGAGGAGAATTTTGTTTTCGTTTGCTCAATTATTAATGGAATGATTGGCTCATTATGCGAGGAGTGGTCCGATTGCCATTTAAATGCATCGATGCACGTCCTCTGCATAATTAGACACCTAAATTACTTTATGTCATCGTAACGCTTTCATTACTCAATAAAATTAGTTGCGTACAATTTATTAATGGGAGTCCTTGGGCTTCTTATGGGTATGGTCGTTCAATATTTGTAAATAATTACTTTGCCTTATATTTATTGGCTCACCAACTGTTTGATTATGTTTATCCATGACCCGCGACGATTGTAATAATGTTTTATATAGCTCTGTAACGGTGTTATTCTTGTCAATTATAAACGGTGGCTTGCATTGCTATTTCATTTCCTGTTTTCAATCCTCGATCTTTATTGCGCAGGGAGCAGCCGATATTTACGTGCAAGGCACATGTCTTTCATATTGATCCAAAGACTAAGCGATCATGGGTTTCCGCATCCACGGCAGCAGTTTCGGTGTCATTCTTTTATGATTCTACGCGTAATCTCTACAGAATAATATCCGTAGAAGGCAGTAAGGTAATTTGTGCATTTTAATATTACTATTGTTATCGTCTAGTGTCATTGTCATTATTAATAATAATCATTTGTCCCCATTAATCGATGCAAATGCAATTGTTACAGGCTGTCATAAACAGTACAATTACCCCACTTATGACCTTCACCAAGACATCGCAGAAGTTTGGCCAGTGGTCGGATATCAGAGCCAATACAGTCTATGGCTTAGGCTTCTCGTCAGAGAATGAATTAGGAAAGGTTTGTCAATTTAATACATAATTATAATACTAACGACTTTGATAAAGATTAATGTAATCATTGACTTTTTATAAAATTCAAGTTAAGTGAGATACTCTCTATATACGTTATCATCGAATTAATGCCTAAGAAATGCAGAGAGTAGTCTTTGCCGGTCGCCATTAATGTATGGTTAATTGAATATTTCTAAAGTGCCTGAAAAATTCTCTTACCCATCGGTCCCAAATTCCCTTGATAAGCCAGATTAATTAACTTTGTCGTATTATTCAACAGTTCATCGAAAAGTTTAACGAAGTCAAAGAAGCAACTAAATTGGCTATCTCCAAGATTCAGTCAAACAGTTCATCGGTTACCCCTGCTACAAGTGCCAATGTCAGTCCAATCACATCTCGATCTTGCATGCCTTCATCGGAGCAAGATCTCATTGACCCTCCAAACTCATCGATGATAAACTCCAATATATCGACTTCTAACAATCCGGCTCCAAACGCTAATACAATCTCTGCTCAAAACAGTATTTCCTCGGTCGGTGGTAGCCCATTGCCGGCTTACTGTATGCAAATAAAGGAGGATGATTACAAAAGTGTGATTCACTCGAGATCCCAAAGTATCTCTCAGCAAAGTACCACCGATAGTCCTCAGCACCAAGGAAAAATGCAGCAGCAGCAGCAGCAGCAGCAGCTCAATTCCAACGCTGGTGCTGGCGGCCAAACAGCAGAGATGCAACTCAAGTACGAGAACGACAGGCTTAAGTTGGCTCTCGCTCAGAGTTCAGCCAATGCCAAAAAGTGGGAGGTAGGTAAGGCCAAGCGGCCACATATCTTTTGCAATATCGATTGATTCGCATGGGCTATTGGGTTAGCGCCATAGTACAATACAATTAATTGTAGCCTCCGCTGCGAATAATATTAAATCAGTTCGATTGCCCTTATAACTTATTTCAATGTACTTTGCATCGCTTCGATATGATTTCAGATTGAATTGGCAACGCTTAAAACGAACAATACTAGATTGACAAGTGCCCTTCAGGAGTCCACAGCCAATGTCGACGAATGGAAAAGACAGCTTCAACTTTATAAAGAGGAGAATGCCAGGGTAAAAGCTAAGTACCTTTGCTTGGAGATGGGAAAAGTAACAGAAGGCAATAGCGAAGTACTGAGGTTAAAGGTCGAAGCTTTGACCGAGGAATTGCGAACAAAGACCGAGGAAGCGAAAGCCCTTACAATGGCATCCAAGAACAAAGATTACGCGGTATGTGAATTTAATTGAAAAGTATCGTGGGTGAGGAGATGGTTAATGGCGAGGATGATAATTTAGTGTCGTTTGAAATTTCCAGGCGGCGCAGAAGGAGAACGCCGACCTGCGAGAAATGTTAAACGTTGTCCAAGAGCAATTGGAGATTTCGATGAGCACGAATAAAGTACAGAAGCAAAACTTAGAGACGTTGAACGCTCGATTAGCTGGATACATACAGGATTTAGCTACGGTGCAAGGGGAAATCACAAACACATTGCAAACTTAAGACAGCCTTAGGTAACTTTCTACAACACTTACCACTTAAATATAATGCACAAGTCGGAAGCCGCAATAATCGTGCGTGTGAGACAAATTATGTTGAAAGAAAGAAAGGGAAAGAAAAAAAATACCTATTGCTGTTACAATTGAATTATAAACACGAAATAAATAGTTGATACAATTTTACTAGATATTTATTTATGGCGTACATATTGTAATTGTTATGTATGTAAGCACGAGCATTTTTGTACAGTACGTTGATTGGTATTACACTTTACAATTTCTTGCAATAATTGTCTTCCAGTGATCAGAAATTATTGACGATTCTAATATGCTGAAAGTATTTTGTAAAATTTAGATCCGTTAACGAGGAAAGCAGGAGGTTTCTCGAACATTTTCAACATATCACGAACCTTGATTTCATTCACAAAGGCACCAGTAGGTATTTTTTATCAAATATTTGCGAATCCTCTTCTCTCCAAAGTGTGCAATCGTCTATGCAAAACTCTTAAAGAGTAAGAGCGTTAATATTATAGGAATAAGGATACAATTTTTTTATTACATTTTTGATAATTTCTCATCATCTTAAACACGCCTATTTGTAATGCAGATGTAGATTTATGATGCTGTTATATAGTAACAACTGACATCATTTGTCTCTCACATATAATATATAAGAGGATCGATAAGCATCAGTGGACTCGATTGCGAAATTGGATGGGCGCTGGGATGATTTGTATGCCAATTAAAGTAGCCAAAATTTCAATTAATACGGGTATATCTCGCTTTGGAAGTACTATAATAGATATTACGTCTAATCATCAGACTGAGGATTGAGATGCGAGACGTTGCATCTCGTCGGGATTGGACTTTGCATCGATAGAGCCAACGGGTTGATCTGGAATAAAGTATTGAGAGTGCTTGGTGCTACGATAGAGTGACGAATTGTATGAAATTAAAGGACGTGACTGCCGAGCTGTAGATCTTATTACTCTAATGCCATATTCAAATATTTGAAGTAATATTTTGTTGCATACTTTTCTTTCGAGTATTAGTACAAAGTTAAAAAAGTAGAATGCAACAGCGCCATTAGTGTTGCTTAGACTGAGCCATTAACGAGGATTACGTTGTAATTGTTGTAATTGTGCAAGTGATCAACAGTATGGATTGTTCAATGGTGACACGTGGGGATAATAGACTTTAAATAATCTTTAAATTGATTTTTAAATTCTTGAAATTGACTTTTAGAGATCTTCAAAATTGCATCTGTACATCAATTGCGAAGGCGGTGCAAAAAAAATTCTCAACAGAGAAGAAAGTTTTATGCAATTTAGTATTTAAGATATTGCATCGATCAGTTCTCAAAAGTATATGATCTTTGTAATTTCCTTGGTACGTTAATAACGACGTTCTGTAATTTTGTTCCGAGTACGTACACATTCAAGAAGTCTTGTTGCGTCGAGAACTCTTAAGCTTATTCCTTTGTTGTTTCTTGCTTTCTTTTTACGCGTTAAAATGAATGTCCAAGTGTACAATAAACAAATATAAAGTAAGTTTTATATTTAATAGGTATAAATGATAAGTATGATGGATTAGTACAAGTTAAAGTAAGAAGGCTGAAATTACGACTTTTTTTTGGGGCCGGAAATATCGAAGAAGATTTTTTATTTACCTCATTGTGTTGCAATGTTGATCGCGCCATTAGAAGTTGTTGTTGTCTCTGAATCAGCGATTAATTTTCAATAATTTGCATTGCATAATTTTCCTCGACCGATTCTCCAAATACGTCTTTTAAAAGACGTTTGGCTCTACACACGCGCATATACATGTATATGTATATATATGTGCATGGGAATGTTTTAATGCACAACTGCGTATTGATTGAAAAATATTTTTCCTCGACGGATGTGTCCGTAAAATTTTGATCGAATAAAATCAATTTATTACACACGATCGATTATTAAATTACAGATGAATGTTTTATCTTGCGCGTCAATAAATAATGATGCAATTCGCGAGCTCTACGTGCGCGAGCATTTATTAATTAATACGACAAGGGCAATGCATAATAATGTATATACGTGTAAATTAATTCGCGATGAAATGAAATATCAAATCGAATTAAATCCAAATGCACTTTTCACGACAAGAGCTTCCAATGACTGGCCGCACAACATATGGCAAACGAGGGAACAATTAATTCTTCCATTGAATCTCCTCCCAATCACAAAGTATTGTACTTTCAATTTTCGATAAGCAACAGCTTCGGACGTTAAAGCATTCAGATGTTTAAACGAAATGATGTTATTCTGTGTCAACACGCGCGGACCAAGATTAATTAATAGAGCAATGGTAACGTGGACAATGGCTGCTGCTGCTACCATGACACTTTCTCTCTCTCGTAGCCGCTCGTTTCATTTAATTCCAGTCTGGATGCGTCGAAATTTTCACTCGATTGAGCGCGTTTCTTACCAAATGTTCGCAATGAGACGCAATGACAATAAATTCTGTTCCACAAGGCCGACATTATATTATTACGGCGTTCCGAAGCATCGACTACTGCATCCTTTGTTCTCTCTTTCTCAGACATTTTTCAAACTATCCACTCTAAATAGTTCCAATCTCAATCGACATTCTTTACATACGAAATTATTATAGTTCCTTTCGTGCTATCGGGGGTGGTTGGGAGGCGCGATAGGCGCGCGATCGAGATTTAGCTCCAATTAACATTGATTCCAAGGTCAAGCGCATTTATGGCCGTTTATCTCGGGCCGGGAAAGTGAAAGAAAGTGCGTCTAATGTTGCGTTGGCAATTTTTAGCGTAAGCATTTACTAATAGACGAAATATTATTTCTATAAAGTTGTGAAATCTCTTTGTGTTAAAAGATGCAGAAGAAACACGAGTTAATAATGTTTGTTGATGTTGAGAGGATAAGATGACGCAAAGCACTTGTTAGTATAAAGAATACGGATAATCAATTTTTCACTTTAATTTAGTGTTATGTAAGTTTATTTTTTTTATTTATGCCAGGGTGTCCACTAGTTACTACATTATGCATGTCCATCGCTTTAAGAAGAATTCTTTAAATTCATTTTGTATTCCGATAATAATTATATTTTCTTCTTCTTTTTTTCCTCATCTTTTCTGCAAATTTCTCGAATGAATAAAATTAACTGGATAAGAGCATTTGTAATATAAGTTGTAAAGCCATAGCTTAGAGTAGTTTAAAGTAATTTTAAAGTTGTAGAAATACTTGGCAAGTGAGCTTGAGGCTAATTTGCTTGTAAATCTGAAATCCAAAATACATTGTAGAGTTACGAGGTGACAATTAATCGACCATTCGTACGATAATTATTACTTAAGGGAAGGAGTGAGTCTTTACTACTAACATTTGTCGCTTTTGCTTGGAATATGTTTTTTTTTTTTTTTAGCCAGAGAGCAAAATATTCATCCGATCCTCGGTTCATCGTCGTATTGATGGTAAAATCGTAAGATTCAATGGCATTTTAAGGGCGAGGAAATTTTCTTTCACAAGAGCAATGTTACACATTAACGTTTAATACTCTATCGAATAAATGCTCAAGATCTCTAGTGAAAAAACTCTTCAATTTTAAAGAGATTCTCGTAGTAGGCATTCTGATTGCGTCAAATATTTATAACATTGTTGCTCATATAAACAACATCTTCTCGACTGCTTACCTACTCCGTTGAATAATAAAATAAGCATGAAAAAAAGAAATAAAAATGAAAAAAAAATGAAAAAAAAAAAACTGATGTCCTACGAAAATACTTATACCGACATTTAGAATCTCTCGTAAAAGAAAAATATAGTTCCGAGACGGCAGTTTAGTTTATTTAGTTTACAAAATATCTCACGAAAATAGTTATCGCATTATCTCAGACCTTAGGGAGCGGATTTTCCTTTCAATGAACATATACTTCTTAACCTTCCTGAGATCCAAGCCAACTAATTATATCTAGACGCTTACTTTATAATTACATAAAAAAAATACACAAATTAAACGAATTAGCCACTAATTATTACATCTTCCAATCAAACTTTTATTAATAACTGCTTCACCTACTACTAATACCCCACTACTACTACTTACTCTCCTTTCGAATAGACGACCCTCGACTCGAGCATTACTCGGGATATCGAACTGCACTTGCGCGAGTGCACAATATTAGAATGCAGTTGTCACTGAAAAGATATTTCGTTGGGGCAATGTTAGCCGCAAGAGTACAAAAGTATGCTCGAATACCCAAAATGGCTTTAGCAATAAAGAGTCGAGTTTTTTGTCAAATGACATGCGACGCAACTCGGAGGCTCGATTTTAGAATCCGACGCGTGGCATTTTGCGCGGATTTTTCCCGAATCCCGAGATATCCGAGCCTCGCACTTTTAAATTCCTCATTTTGAGCATTCGGTCAGCGAGGGTTCCTAAAAGGCCGAATCTAATCGGACTTCTGGCAGATGTGTAGAGGGGACGAAAAATTTTTTGCCAGCTAATTGAATGGAAACCCGAGGAGATTGTCGTGACTAATGAATTTGTGACGTGTTGGCATTGAATTTGTTTTCCCTGCCAAGGCTTTTTTTTATCAAACTGTGAAAAGTACTGTACGAGATGATTTATGTGTAATGCTATGTAATTGTTTGTAACCAATTATCGAAATGAGAGAAAGCGTGTAATTGAGCGGAGTGCACCGAAATTTCAAAGATATTTATTGAATATTACAATGTGTAGCCACAATTAGTGAAAGCGACGAGGCTTATTGCAAATTAGATAAGCGGCAATGTATTATTTCAGGATTATTATGTCGTTAATTGATATTACAATGTCATTGCGGACAAAGCGGTCGTTTCATAATTTACCCGTTTGGACTTTTCATTTAAGAAACTTAACGTGCATTGTATTAATTGCCATTATATCAAATTACATTAGCAGATATCTATGCTATCGATATTTATACATACACACATATATATGTGTATATATGTATGTATATGTATATATATATGTATATGTATGTATGTATAAACGGACACACACACACACACTGATGCCTATAAGAAGAAGAAAAAATAATCAAGAACAATGATCGATAACAATGATCGTGAATGATAAACAATAAATATATCATATACGTAGCTTTTGTGTGGTTTTCTTTTCAAAGCACTTCACTACCAAAATTTTAACAACAAACACCAAGCCACTCGTTAATGCCCTTATTTACAAAAATTTACCAAAGCCTCACCAACTTGAACATTAATTATCATTATGCATTATCGAACCCACCACCCAGCGATAATTACTACCTCAGCACTTACCGACATTCGTTTCATTATTTAATTATATTAATTGCTCATCCCCGTTACTTTCATTAAATCGAAGTGACTGGCATTACCTAATCACTCCCCCCTCCCCCACCCCCTATCACATGAAAAATTATTCCAACCCACAGCATAACTTAGAGGGCTGACTTTTAGACAACAATCCTTACAACAAAAGTCTTACTAATTTTTTATCCGCTCTTGTGAGCTCCCTCGGCCTACTCGCGACGCCCCACCCCACCCCCCGCCCTCGACGTGGACTAGCTAGAGGAAGGGGCGCAAGTGTATCTAGAAGTCGGGAGAGAGACTCGAAAATGGGGTCAAGTTAAAGACACTCGCCCCGCTGTTGCAATATAAACGCCAGCATTACATTCCGGATTCACACGATATACAAAATGCATAACATTCTCCTCCCTCGTATCCTACACCCTAAAACAACGCCCTCACGGGGTTGCAGTTGCAGTAGCTCGTTACACTCGCCTTAATACGACGAGCGCTCGCTGCTGATGGCGACTATTACATTTACCGCCCTTGTTCACAACGTGTAACGAGCTCGGCGCTCACTCGACACCCTTACATACCCTACCGCCCATTTCCACCTCGGCGAATGCTAATCGCTCCTGCCGATCCCTACTGAGCACTACTCCACTCTCTTTTCAATTCTTCGATACCCACATCTCTCGCCTCACAACCTCCTCTCATCCCTCATCTCATGCCCCGCGATATGCCAGCTGCACCCCAAATGCGGCCCCAACAACCTCGCGACCCTCGCGCCCGAGGCGCTGGTCCCCTCCTAATTAGCAACCTTCGACTGCCCATTCGCCAACAACCGGCAGTCAAATAATTCCATAGGACAGATATTCCGAAGGCTCCTCTTCCTCGAGCACGCGAGACAGAGCTCTCGGCCACTTGGCAACAGGAGCCACGCGCGCGCACTTCATCTTCTCAGCGCGCACCCACACACACACCAAACTCTAATTGCTTATAATAGAGGGAGAGGGAGATGATGCCCGCCTCTTTAGCGGCACCCAATGACTCGGGCATTTCGCTTAATAAAAGGAAGATGTCCCTCGTAAAGTTGGTTGCGCGGTAAATGCAGAGCACAAATGGCAGCAAATGGGAAACGGTATGTTAGTGTCAGGGGTATCGGATGGGGAAAAAAACAATGGGGGACGTGCCGGGGTTGGGTGACCACGGGTCGTCTGGCAGGAGGGATGTCGCACTCGGACGTGGGGTCGATCGGCGGTGTGCCTAACATTTTTTTTTCCCTTCCATTAAGAGATGTCAATATCGCCGCGGCTGTCGCAAAAAGCCACCGCCGCCGCCGCCGCCGCCGCCACCACCGCCGCCGCCACCACAGCCACCGCCACCGCCGCTGCCTCCTACGGTGTCCCCTTAGCTTTCGAGTTCGTCTGCTGACCAACTTGACTCGGAGCGAAACTGGACGACTACTTTGTTTTTCGCAACCCGACGACGCCCAGACGGCGACGGGCAATACATCCCTTACGTACAAGGACGTAACAGTTCTATTAATAATTCTCGGCATTCCCGCTTAATTCCGAAAGATTTCGAGTTTGGTTATGGATTTGTTTGCGTGCACGCCTCTCCTCTCCCTTTGGAATTAGGGTTTATCTCGAATGTAAGGAGCGTAATAGTTGAGCGGGTCCCACAGTGTCCCCGAGTGCACAAAAGTTGGGATTTTTAAACATAAATGGCTTTCATGTACTGCAATTGCTCTCTTGACCCGAGGTCGGCTCTAGATTTATCTTTCAACGTTCGAGTCGTAACATTTGGGGCTAACGGCCCCTCCTCCTTTCAAAATCTTTACCAACGACCTGTCCCCGGCAAATCTTTCAAAGGCATTCGCACTCGGCACACGACGAGCAATTAATCCGGGCTTCCCCGATTTTACAGCCCTTAAAAGAGGAGAAAAGAAGGCAAGAGATCCACGCGACTTACTAATCCACGAACAATTAATGCCATTAAAGAGAATCTCTTGGCCGACTGTGTACCATTTTCAACTCTTAAATAACTCTTGAAACCGTGGGAGGCCAGGATTCGCGCGTCGATAAAACTCAAAGTGAAATCATAAGTTTGATTATTGGTTACAAGCTGCATGGGACGTGGACTGTAACGTGTTGGATTTCGTTTAGTCGCGATCGCGTTTACTTAAATCTAATTTAACACTATCTAATCACCTCATGGCGGAATAGCCAATATGGCTCGGATAATCGTCGTATTTCCACCCCTCGAATGGATTACCAGACAATACAGAAATAAAGCAACATTATTCTCTCTCTCGCTCTCCCTCTCTCGCAATCGATTCCCGCAGCTGGCAATATATACTATAATTACAGATTACATAAATTACGTTATAATTGCATGGTATATGTATATATGTATACATATGTATATACATATGCTCACGTACAAGTTAAACAAAAGAGTTTAATCTTCGAAGGCTAGTTGCACGTGAACGTTTTAATAGATTGTACAGTTATACGACATTTAAATTACTGACGTGTAATTACATTAAAATCGAAAATAAGTCGACGAATATATTCGATTTTCTATATAATTTTTCTCTTCCACCCTAAAAAACCTACATCGACATTAAGAATATATGATGGTAATAGGAATATATTAATTGCTTGGCTTTTAACAATGAAAACTGTTGGCCTGTGTTTATATTAAGCTTGGATAAAAATTTTTGTTTTACGTCAGTCAATATGAAAACCCTTCGTAATTGTCACGGCAGCATTTTCTTCGATTCTGTGTTTTTTTTTTTTTTTTTTTATAATAATCGCCATTATAAAATATTATCGCATTTAGAGGGAATATTGAAAGATGATTTTATCTATCATTTTCACATCTAGAGCATCGAGAAACTTACCACCCGAGACGTTAAATTCTAATGTTCCTTTAATAAAATTAATTGCCTAAATAATTTCAATTACAAATATGATTGCCTTTTCGCCATTAACACGCGAATTTCGTATTTATTCGACTTCGGAATTGCACATTTCACGTCGCTTTTGAATAATGAGCCAAAAAACAACAAATGAGACATTCAATTGTAACAAGATTGCTTTAACAATTTTTTTTTTTTTTTTTTTTAGATTACGCTCGCAATGTACGCATGTAAGATGAAAAATGCAATGTAAAAAGGTTTTCTCCCTTTAGTTTGCCACAACGCTTAAAATGATTTTATATGTAAAGAGGCTAAGTGTTTTATTTAAATTTTGCATTTTAAAATTTAAAATTATAATACCCATTATGATTACTTGGCGTAATGCGATCATTAATCCATAATGTTTTTTTACGATAAATTATGTATGTCGTTCTGGTGCGCTTGCAAACATGTAATTTAATATTTAATCTCCTATATAATATTGTAAACGAATTTAACGGCTCGGCTCAATACCAAAAAGAAATTAATTTAATGAAATCAATAAAGGCGTCATCTTACATACATTATTAAATGCTAAATTCTATTTCTTGTTCACGCAATAATTTCATCCCGTAAAATTATAATAATCATCGCATTATTATTATTTGATATAATTGTATGAAAAACCCTCGTGAATTGGATTATATATTCGCTCTACTACGAAGCATAAAAAGATGAAGTATCATTTCTTCTCAGTCATTCGCTTCTTCGGATAATATCATCCTCTCTTTTTCTTTTTCTTTCTTTCTCTTCCTCTGCGTGTTTGTTATCACTTTTCAATTCGACAATGTCACCGAAATGTAGTATAGATTAAATTTTCGTTACCTCCTCGTCGAATCGAGAGCTAAACTTCTTTCTCAACTCCGACATTTCTGCTCTGTCAATGCTCAAATTTCCAGTTATCGGCCAATTTCAAAGATAATCAAAGGAGCCGAACATTTCATCAGCCTTTATCTATCCAATAGACTCCACTGCTACTGCCTTAAAACATAAAATAACATAATCTCGACGTTCTTAAATTTAATCGATCGAGCCTCGAGAGGCACTGCAAAGTGCTCTTGAGAAGCCGTTATCGATATTATCGCCAAATCCAATACTATGCAACGATACATAATAATGCATTTTTTTACTTGGCACCGACTGTCCAACAGTCCCTCCCTCATACGCGC
Source organism: Ceratosolen corneri (assembly GCA_030522565.1). Lineage (NCBI taxonomy): Eukaryota > Metazoa > Arthropoda > Insecta > Hymenoptera > Agaonidae > Ceratosolen > Ceratosolen corneri. The sequence continues at coordinate 17,956 of JAPYYT010001252.1, forward strand.
CCAACAACCTCTTCGCCCTTGATTTTATTTGCCTGCCATTAACCCTCCACTCTACCTCCCAGTCATTCAATTTTCAACAACTCCACTCGACACCGCAACAGACGATTTCAAGAAATGCTCGAGGATGAATATTGTACGTGTCAAAGCGACACGCATCACTGGAATGCATTCGATAACGAAAGCATCGCCTCGCTCAACGATATCACCACTCCCCTCTCTGGCCTACACGTCAAATCGTACTTTGCAAACAGCAGCGAGCGCAAGGCTAATTATCTAATTATAAAGTATTGATTAGGCAGAGGAGTTGAGGCGAATTTCCGATTGCCCGCCCTCGTGTCCTCCCCTGTCTTTCCTTAACTCCTCCAAGCGCCTCCCAAGGCCGCGGCCTAACGCACGAGCGAGCACTGCACGACAATGCACTTCGCCACCTCCCACCCTCCAATCCTACACCGCAGCTTGTTTAGTTTCGCGAACATGCCGAGGGTGGGCGGAATGCAGAGCGGAAGCAAGAGGAGAGGCTGGGGGCGTAATAATTCGGGGCTGCTCCCATCCCCAGGAGCAGTGCACGTGCCTTCTGCCAACGCCCGGCACATCACGTAAAGGCCCTCGTGCTCCTGCCTCAGCTGTTTTTTGCCGTAATTGGGGACACTTGACTCGAGGGTAGCCACCGCGCACTACACCCCCCCACCCCCCACCCCCAAACACGTAGGCATCTCTTTCAAGGCGCGCAGGCCCTCCTCGCGGCACGGCCACACCTAGCCCAACTGCCAACTCACTCTCTCTCTCTGGAGTCGTTTTTAATTGGTCTGACAGGGTCGTTAACCATTTGCGAAATTAGCGGCCCTCGGGCTCGCGAAGGGCTTGCCAAAGGAGGTCGGGGCACACGCGCTTAAAAGCTCACGCGCCCAATTTCAAAGCCCCGGTGAATTCGCGGCCTCTCGCAATATTGGATCGACAGGCCCGTCCTTCCCCGCTTCCCCGCCACTTTCTTTTTCGCCGCTCAAAATTAAAAGAGAGAGCCGAGGATGGGAAGTTGGGAAGATTGGCTTGGATGAAATGGTGTAGTGGAGCCATTGGGAGTGGGGCGAGGGCGGGCCTGTGGTCGAAATCGTTGGTCGATCGGGAGCGAGGAGGAAGCTCTTGGTGTCGACAGCAGGGGAAGGGAATATCGCTCGAATGTCGATGCAAGCGCGCGTGCCGGGAGGTATTGATTGAAGGGGGGCGAGGGGGGCTCGAGCATGAGTTTCGCATGCCAGGCGGCAATAAATAATAATAATAACAATGGGAACGGAGGACGTTTGGTAATGTTGAGTTAGGACTTGGTAATGTTGGTGGGTGGGGGGAGGCTAGTGAGATTTGCCAAGTTACGTAGAGGGACCTTATCGGCAAATCAAAATATCGAAATGCAGCTTTTCAAACACGAGCTCGGCGTGAGGGAAGATCGATGGTTGGGATCGATATTCCAGGTAGTTGGCGGCGAGGAGGAGCGAGACGGATATATACGTATGATCGGAATTGAAGGAAGCGGCGAGGCGATAACGTGCGAGCGGGGAAGGTTAGGCGAGTGCCACACGTAACTTGGAAACTCATAACCCGAAACGAAAGACGTTGCCTCGTCGGAATATCTGATTGAATTCCGATAGCTCGAGGCGTCGAGCCCTTACGACATTCTCCCGTAAAGCGTGTCTTACGTTAATGCGATTGGCGAATTACAGTGAGGGAAAGAAGCATGTAAATGGAGGGAGTCCTTGCCGCTGACCTATTTACGGCATCCGCGAGCAATGTGTGTGTGGAGAATGCGGTGGAGGAATTGAGTGTCTCGCTTGTCCCCACAGCCCCCGGTAGGCGGCAACCTCGGAAGCTTTCGACGCCGAGGCGAGATAGTTGTGCAGCAGCTTATCCCTTTAAAATCTCGACACACCGCGATCTCTCGGGGCCAGCCAATTGCCGAGACGTGGATCTTGTTCTGGAAAATAACGCGGCTTGGCAATATAATTGAATATAATAAATAACAATTGAAATTTTGCATTCCCTAAAAGGCATTTCCGTTATACCATCGTGAGCTCAGATCGCAGCCACAACTCCATTGCTGCTCACTTGCTTATTTATATGAATCATTACGTGAAATGTATCAACACTGCCAACCATCGTTAATTATTGCCATTATTATTGTTATTGTTATTCTCACGATTAACGTTATTATTATTATTGTGGATTTTTTTTAGCGCGAGTGTGTTATTCGCAAAAAGTCGCGCGTGCAATTCGTAATTTGGCCGCCGAGTTATGCTCTTGGGAAAATATTGGGCATTATAATGAGTGAAAACATATAATGTTCGCCTTGTCTATTGTACTCCCAACTCACTAGCTAAGCGCACATGTGTCAATGGGGTCATAATTTAATTGGAAATATTTTTAACCTCCGCAATTCCGAGAGAAGTCGAGTTATAACAATTATAAGCTATAACAAATTTATTTGCCGGGTGCTCATCGTATCGATTTTCTTCGCCATCTAAAATGAAAACATTAAAACACGATTTTATCTGCGAGGAGGTGCTTATGTATGTGGAACGGCGGAACGAGGACAATAAATGAGGGGTAAATGAGCGAAAATAGAAAAAGTCATTTATTTAAATAAAATATTCCAATTGATTAGGCAGAATGGGAAAATTTCAAATAAATTAGAAAATTCGAAATCGATCGGACTTTAAGTGTATCCACAAGTGTTAAACGAGCGTGGAAAAATATCATTTTATTGCTACTCGATATACGAGTGTAAAAATCATGCATAATATGTTAAAATAATAATAATAACAATAATAATAATAACAACAATAATGGTAATAACAACAATAATGGTAATAACAATGATGATAATAATAATGGTGTATAAATGCAAAGGATGAATAAATAAATAAATAATGTAAGTGGACGGGCTCGGGAGAGATGGGGAAGCGGTTTTACTTACAAATTCTCGGAGTAAAACGAAGGGAGAGGCAATTTTCTTTTTTAAAGGAAAATAGCTTTAAAACAACATACTCTGTATGCTTTAAAAAAATTGTTTCAATAATTTAAAATTAATGTTTCTTCGAGTACTCCTCTCGTGCTTCGAAATTTGCAACCAATAGGATGAATATTAATAAATGTCTTGTGTTTGTCTTCAAAATGCACTTGACATTTCAAGCGATCGTGAGCTCGCGATGGTGAAATAAAAAAAGCATATAATTCAATTTATATATGTAAACAAAAATATCGCAGCTTTTTGCAAAGTCGACTGTCGTAAAGGTATATCCTAATTAAGCCCGTTATTCGTTCAAGTTCTCGATCCAATTAATAAGTTTATAAATATCAAAGGCTTATTGTACTTGATTGACTGTATATAGGGAATAAATATGTGGCACGAAGATTTTCGATTTTATTTGTTCGATTATTTAACAATTCGCCACTACTCTCAAGAGCGACTGAGAATATTCAAAGTATGTGTGCTATTTGTCGGGCGACAATAAGCGTATTAAAGCCACGTAAATAATATCCTTGCTTTCGAATTTTTTTTTCCTATTATGGCGTCTAGAACTCTCCACTTATGCCGAAAATGGCGATGATAATGAGCGAATAGCCGCACTAAACATTCATCAACGCGATCGCAAATAATGATTGGGCAATTTATTGGCTCGAATCGCGTTCACTTTATCATCTAATGCGAGAATTACTTCAAGGCGTAATTGATTTTTAATTACAGTTTTGACTCCACGATGATTCCGCGATTAATTTTAGGACGAAATAGTTTTATTTTTTATTCTGGACAATTTGAATATAGAATGGAAAGCGTTTTGTAAATCAATTTAAATGAATGTCTGCGTTGCCTTTATGAATATAATGTCTATTTTCATATGGCATGAATAATGAAAAAGGTTCATAAAATGTATGCAGATAATGTGTGGAATTTCGTTAAAATTATACAGCGCCTATAGAGGCAGCGGTAAAGTGTATTTACTGACATTTTCAGCTCCCGAGTATACGAATTAAATATTCAATTATTTAATTGATCAGTGGATGCATTGAATGGAGTAAAAAAAAAAATAATTATTTATGCCATATTAATTATTTGCTTTTTTTTCCTTGTTCTCTTGCTTTTTATAAATATGGCAATGATATGGGAGATAAGAGATAAAAAAAATTATATGAGAACGGACCAACTAGTAGCCTTTAGTAATCAAAAATTGGGTTCACGATGGCACGTAGATATTGCCGTTAGAAATATGGCACGACGAAAATTTCTTTATTTATGAGCCCTCATAAATTAGATAAGGAGTGGATCACGGTACTTTGTAAAAAAGTAAACTCATTTTATAAAAGTCACGGCTCACTACTAACTACATTCCTCGGCACCGCACCACTCGGTTTTCATTTTAATCACGTCGCATCAATTAAAAAATGCCACCCAAAACTTTAAATTGCTATATTTTTTCCATGCTGAATATAAACCGTAGACCAAGGATATATATATGTATATATATATGTATATATGCGTTGACCTATTGTTGTCATATATTATACGAGAGAAAAATCAAGAGTTTCCTATAGCGAATGGCATGATAAAAAAAATCAATATATCTCAAGAATGCAATCTCGAAAACTCACGAAATATTTAATATTAGAATACCTCGTGCACGTATAAAGCGAGAGGGTATTCAAATCATTTATTTTTCATTTGACGTCGTTCCGTCGCTAAAACAGCACTTTCGCCTCCTCTTACCCGAAATCGCTGAAGCGGAGGAAATGAAAGCACAGCGTACATTTCTGCCCTGACATGCTGATTACATCATCGCCTGGCAGAATGCGCGCTTTTATGATAAGTGTCGATGAATTTTCAATGAGAAAACAACAACAACAGCGAGAATCCAGCGTGCACGGCACTAACGACGGGATTATATTGACGTTTAATTTGTCAAGGTTTATTAAGCATTTGGTCGATTATACGCCATTATTTGAATTGGGAAAAGAGCGCTTTTAGTTAATCGGACATCAGTGGCCGCTGACAGCCAATGCGTCAATTGTTGGCGAGCGATGCTGAAATTCCGATGAAAAGACGAATGTTGCTGCCAAATACGCTGCCAGTCTCACCTGACGATACACGATACAAGAAGAATAATGCCATAGATAAAAATGCAAAAACTTAAACAAGAAGTTTATTGATATATATATATATATTATATATACTATTATTTGACCATTTGACAGGTTGTCAATCTCGTGGAGATATATCCGATTAGACGAATAAAACATTAAAAAGTGTTATTAAATAATTTAAAACTGGCTGTCGGGCGCATTTGCATGTTGTGACTAGTCAGTTGTTATTTGCGTTACATGTTGCGTCAGTTACGTATTGGGGTGAGGAAGGCCAAGGGCTCGTTGTCACCCTTACCAGTGCAATTATTATCAGTAATCACGAATCAATATCGTGAGTGTTTGTAGCTGGGAAATTTTGAGCGCTTTGTCGGCTCGATTGGAAAGGACTTGACGCGAAAGGTTCTTTCACTGATTACGCAAAATACTTTAAGATTACCAATTATTTTTGTTCAATTCACATTTAATCTCCTGTTAATAATAAAGAAAATTGTACTTTCCAAAATAGTCTTATTTATTGTTGAAGACTGCGAGCAGTAAGTAGCAGTGATCCTCTCCACAACTTCCAGCTAACATTTACTGCTCGATGAGCAACATTAATAAATTTTCTTATTTTTTTTCTTCTTTTTTTTTGACTAATATTTAGAATTATTGCCGTTAAGATGTAATAGTGTAGTAGCGCTTATGATTTCATTTTATCGCAACTTTAAAGTGACTGCCTCGAAGACTTCTTTCTATTGTATTAAATTTTTTTAAAGCCCGCAAAAAATGCAAGGAAGGATAAAATATTCGAGCATGCTGCTTAGTAAATATTTTTTATAACAAAGTGAATTATCTTTAAAGTAACAGAACGATATTTTTATTTAATTATGAATAAGTTCGCTTGTGCGGCTGCCTTTGCTTAAAAAATCAAATAATAAAAAAATAAATATGTGTCGTCAAGGTATCCTCTACCTATCTCTCGTGGGCTCAGCTTCACCTCTTCCGACCTGGCCTACTGATAGGGAATTCACCTCCTGTTAATATATGCACTCCCTGTTGCCAAGGAGTGGTGTTGGTAGGATTAATTGAATCGTTAAACACGTGTGTGTGCTTTTTCTATTTATTTAATAATAAATGTTCTATGGTTGCTGTTGTGTGTGTGTGATTGTGTGTTAATGAATAATGGTTGTAATGCTTGAACGAAGATTCCAATGTAATTCGAGTTGGATGTACCAAAGCTCTTTAAGGGTGCAAGGTTCAATTGTCAGTTGACCCTGCGTTCTTACATGCTGCCCGATTAGTCCCAAAAGGTCCCATGACCATGCCCCGATTGGGGCGGGATGCAGCAGTTGGTGAACTAGGAGGGCAATTTCCCTCTTTGAATATTGCTGACAAGGGATCAGCAGTTACCAATTACCTAAGCAAAGACAACTAAAACCACACTGATTCCAATCTCGACTTTATGCCTCCCCATTTGTTACACTAATTGTTATTGGTGCACCGAGTTCCTTGTCCCTCTCGTTTTATGTACCGATAGGCGGGCCCTTTTCATGCACGGGAAAGTCATGGAGTCGTCTTATGCTTTTATTAGGCCGAATCAAGTGGCGGCAATTGCACTTACACGTGTACTTTCCTTCTAGATCTTTCTAGCAATGACCGTTTTTGTCTTTGAGGCTGCACGTTTCTTTGTTTTCTTTTTTTTTTTTATATGTATACCGCACTTGTATTTCATAAACACTAATGATCACATTACTCGGCGCCGACGTGACGGTTTGTTTATTATAAGTAATTCAAGGACAATATGTAAGAAGCAAATTTATGACATAATAATGATAAGAGGAAGGATTTTGGTAATGTTATGTTAAAGTAAGTATTTTCAAAATTACCTATTCTATTCGTTTGAAAGTGTTTGAAAGAGTTCTGTATATATTACTAACAAGAAAATAAAAAACAAAACAATGTGTATCTTCTTATCCAACAATCACTAAATGCTTAATGATATTCGTACAGGACAATTATTTGTAATAATCATTCAATTACCATTCGGACTTGTTATTATAAAACAACTGCCAATCAAGTGCATTTGCTTGTAAATTGATTAATCTGAAATTAATAAAAGTCCATTAAATATGTGTAAACACCTCGAGAATTATGCGCATTTTAGCATCATTATTTTAACTAATTGAAGCAAATTTTTATAAATTTAAATTTAATCGACGCTCGTTGAATTTATACAACTTTACGAAGCATTGGCAATTTGCGTTTAATTTTATAACAGTTTTATCGTATTTATTGTGCTCGAGGATATTTTAACGCAACAATTGCTGTAATGAAAATATTAATTCGTGAAAAGTGAAAATGGGATAAAGTCGTTGATCTTGTGTATATTGCGAGGCTCAAATTCGGCTAAATTAAAGGCAAATTGTTTCAATTGCGTATTTTCAAATTCTAATTAAAATTTGGATTCCAAGGTAAAAAGGGTGTGTAGTCGTAAGTTTGTGTAGTGAGTTTAACATTTTCTACGGTTGATAATTCAATATTGGCAAATCGAGCATTAAATATTATAGTGCGATACATAATAGATAATATTATATTGTACACAGTGGAATATCGAGCAGCCAGAATGTTAATTGAACAGCCGGAAATATCCAATGCAGCCTGATATTTGCCAACGCTCACTTATTAATTATTTAAATAATTCAAATTAAATGTAAATTGAGTGATTGAGTTTGAGAATTTAGCAAACACAAATACTTTTGACGCTTTTTATTCTTGAACGTTGCTTTCCCTCTTGACACTGCCCCAACAAATTCCCACGACAATGCATTCGAATAATAAATAAGCTCCGCATAAATTACATATACAAAAATCACTAGTGGAATATCATTACAATATCAACGGTTACGTGCAAATTTGCTCTCCCCACACCCACAGATACATCCTTATAATCATAGAGTATATAATATCGTAAAAGTTTCATTATAATTAGGCAATGGACAAACACAACTAAGCAAACAATAATTATCTGTCATTATAATATAAGGATACGTGACTCCCCTCAACTCCAATATACATGAACAAGCTACAACTACTACATCTACGTCCGCGAATTTCGCTGCTCTTCAATCGAGCAAGGCACATTAATAACAGCGCACCTCCTCCTCCTCCTCCTCCTGCTCCACGGCTTATTTAACACTCTAGACCACAAAAGTAAATAAAACATCCATTGCCCGAAGAAATAAACACGAGAACTTGTGCGAGGAGCGAGGTCGTTCACGACATCGCGCCAAAGTAACTCGATCTGCCACTGAAATCCCTCCTCGAGCTGACGAATTGCAGCAGCAGCGGCGGCAGCAGCAGCAGCATCATCGTCGCGAGGATGTTGCCGTGAAGGCGTCCGCTTGAATTCACGTCCATGGACGATCGATGGGAGTCGGACGTCACCTGCACGGCTGAAATTGTTCGGGTTCGCTCCGTTAGCTTCGCCTCGTTCCCAGCCACCCCCTCCCTCTCTCCCACTTTGCCTTGTATCACGGAGAAAAAAGTTGCGCTTTTTTTTTAGAGCCGGGGGCCGTTGTGAGCCAGAGTGTCACATTTGGCAGTGATAAAAAAAGTGAGAAGAGAGTAGCAAACAATAAAACAAAAAACAAACAAAAAAAACAAGGAGCTAATGGCAGTTGGAGGAGTACTTGGCATTGCACTTTGAGAGGCACTAGGACTTGGACTTATTTTGCCTTCAGCCAATCCAATTCTCTATACGAGGACATTCGCGGCTATTCCGTAGAGTTACTTATCGACATCTCGTGAGCGCGTTAATAAAAAGTAATAAAAAATGTGGGGCTGAGAGTTTGGAAGACAGAATGTCGAGAGTGAGGAGGGTTGAGTTATGGAGCTCGAGACTCCGTGGAGCACCGAGTCTTGCTCCAGAAAGGCAAATTGTCCAAATGCGAGCGTTTACGGCCATATGGGCTTCATTAATATCCATGCATTTGCAATGGCGGCATAAGTAAACACTTGTGTGAATTTCAAAATTAAAAACATTGGCGCAACTGGCGAGAGATCTCAAGTCCGAGGCGCTAAAGAGCGTGAGCACGGTCGCTCGAATTGTTCGCGCTATTAATCGCGTTTGTCGTATGCGATTTGCCACTTGAGAGGCCTCACTCCCCTCTCCTCCTTTACGCGGGGGGCCTCCCTCCCACCCACTTGCCAGGCCCTCGCCCATTAGGCGAGTTTATAATAAGAAAGTTTATAGAATAAGAAATGCCCATTCTCGTATAAAAAAGAGTAGCGTCATTTTTCTCCGTGAATAGGGGGCAGGCGAATAAAAGCTCCATTAATGTTAAACTTGCCTGGAGGTATTTGCTCGTGTCCGTCGTGTCCCTCTATTTTGTAGGCCGCCTCTTCCGTCGCTGCTTACCAACGGGAATCAATAGTGTGAGCAATGGGCGAGTTATCGGGATCGGAATCGCATTCGAGGACTAATGCGGGGAGGGGTAATTTTTAGAGAGATGCCAGTTCCTAAGGTGGCCATTGTCACGTGGGTGAAGCCCCAGCTGATGGATGCGTGATAAATCTCGGTGGGCTCGATGCCGCGCATTAGCGCGCTGCTTATTTTTTAATTAATTTTTCCGTAAACGCTAATCCTTCGAATGGGCAATGTAGTGGCAAATATTGATCTCTGATCGCGTTAAGGCATCATCAGAAAAGAGAGAGAAAAATAAGTAAAGGAGAAAAAAGAGAGAGGAAGCTTTTGATGCGGATGATTGTAAATGTTAAGTGGGAGGGAGAGGAGCGAGGTTCTCCTTCTTCTTTTTCCTCTACTTTTTTCTTCTCTTTTTCTTCTTTAATAATGCAAGCTTTTGACCTTTGACACAGTGGGGCCGAATAATTCCCAATTCAAAAATATTATTTGTATGAAAATGTTGCCAAACGTTCGCAAACAAAGATAAGAAAACAACAACAACAAAAGACAATGAATATGGGATGAACAACGCGTGGGAGCGATTGCGTGGGGATTTAAAATATTGAATATAATTAGGAATGTAATTGGAAAAAACGATTAATAAATCAAGACTGTGACACGATGCACCTGTCCGCGTCTTAATTGTCACGCGTACTTGACACCGAGGTAAATTAAGCCTCCGAATAAGCATAAGTTTGTTGTTATTATCAACGCTCTGGCGCACATTGCGTTGACAACGCATGTCATAAAGTTTCGTCTTTTCGGATTTTCTCGCCACCTGAACTCGAATTAATTTCGAGCGCATTAAACTGACGGCTCTTTTAGCTCTTTTAGCCCGCGAAACGCGCGTGTGGTCTTGGCACCAAGTGCTTTCACGCCCAGTAAGTTCAACGAGATGGCAATTGCATTTGTATCTGAAATTTATTGAAATTAGGGTGGAGAAATGATAAAAACTTTTGGTGACCGCGGCGCTGAGCATTAAAGAATAATGCGCTCGTAAGTATTGGGAAAGCGTGTGGCGAGCGTGTGGCGAGCGATGTAAGCAATGATATTAATTATCTGCAGAGGATTGTTGATGCAAGAATTGTTGATAGGACGAGGAGTTGTAATTGGGCGGTGTCTGGAAAACTTTTAATTCGTGGCTTCTTTCGAGTATCTATGACCATCCCGGACAACTTGAGAGACGCGGTTGAGAGAAGGGGACAGAGATGCTCGCGTATTTTGTGAAAAAAGTCGCCATTTTGTCAGTCCAATTTCATAATATACCCTCCTGGCTAATAAGATATGACCAATTCGTACCAACAATGCAATTAAACTTTCTTTATCATCAATTCCCCTACCACTTATCAGCGGCATTGAGGATTGCCATTGCAGGTCGCTATCCTCATAATTGTCATTGCTATCGTCGCTGTCATCATTTCATTATTATTATTGTCGTTGATGTTATCGTCGGTATTGTCATTACTATCAACATCGTCCTCCTGACCGTCCTGATTATCATTGCAGAAATTGCAGATTAACGATGAAAGATCAACTCTCTTGCTATTAAAACGCGCTCTTTTTTTTTATTAATGAATATACGTCAGTCATTCTCGCGAGCACCGCATATATTATGCCATCGATATTGCGAGCAGAGTTGGATTATATCGCCGTCTTGCGCGATTAAACTATCGATCTTATGTTGGCCGCATTGGCCGAGCATTAATTAACGCTCGATTAATCAGCGTCAACGACTCACTCACTCAAATAAAGATTCGCGGCTTTCAGAAATCCTACGACCACCACCCGTAAACGTCAAATTACAACTCCCACATCATATCGCCATTATCGCCGTCTCTCTCGTGGATCATCACAAAAGCGTAATTTACAATTACAAACGCACGCGCCACGTAATATATTAATCAGGCGTACAAGTGCCGTCGCTGAGCTTCCACACGCCCGCAGCCGCCCACTTGATCATTTTTCTGGAAAAATTCAGCCCAACGAACCCCCTCCTCCACCCACCCAATACCTCGACCCCTCTCTCTCTCTCTCGAGAACCCCGAGCAGGCCCCGCGTTTACCCCCCCCCCCCCATGGGCTGCTCCAGCCGTAGTGGTTCCTCGCGAGGACGAGGGCCTCGTACTGCCTGGAGGCCTCGAGGCCCGTCAGATTGAACGACCTGGCGTGCAGGGGTCCGCCGCCCTCGTTCTCGCTCGGTATCACGAGCCTCCGCCAGTCCTCCCGCGTGTCCAGCTGTGAACGTGAAAACGACCATTACGAGAGCCGACAACGTCCCCTGCGCGAGGAGGGTGCGCGTGGATGGGGGCTCCGGGGAGGCAAACGGAGAGAAGAATGCAACCGGTGCGCTTCCTGCCTCGTAACACCCCACGCCCATCCCAATACGGGATATTGATTAGCAAACACGAGCCGGCCCTTATTAACGTCCTCGTGCAAATGTTCGACTCGGCTCTGGAATTCAGCCCTAATAACGACACGCACACGAACACGAGCACACGAACGCAGGCAGCGGGCAGCCCATAATGCAGACTTTTTCGGGGCTGCGGGGGGCTGGTGGTGCTCGAGTAGACGAGTGGCGGGTGCCAGGAGGGCTTGGCGCACTCGTGGCGCTCCATTGCGTACTTGTTAATTAATTAGGGACGTTAATATAAGTGGACGCGTGGGCTGGCATTTTGCGCGGCACGCATATCACTTGTCGAGTATTCGCTGTAGCGCTAAATGCATTCGTGCGCTTCCATCGAGTTTGCAAATTCCAGGCTCACTTATTGACGCTCGGCGAATTCGCGGCCGCGGCTTGATTCTCGGGGCCTTTTCCGGGCAGTCGATGCTCAAGGGCCCGGCCGAGCCGTTAATAATACCCCCCTCCATCCCCAACCCCACCCCCATTAAAACGCATTGAATTAAGCGTAACTGGTCGTTGAAGTTGCGGCGGGACTAATTCGTAAAACCATATGATGAGGAAATTGGCGGAGGCCGAGGGATCGTTGCGAGAGCCGAATGCGAGGAGGAATCAATGCCGGAAATGCGTGAAAATCTGCTTAAAAACGGCAATTATAAATAATCCGCGTGTACAATCGTGTTGTTGGCCTCGAGTAAGAAAAAGTCGAGGTTGTCGGAGACGATGAGATCCCCGGTGACAGGGCGATACGGCGAGGTAACGCGATCCCTCGACCGCTTAAGCCGACGTTGTCGAGTGGGGCGAGGGCCGGGGGAGGGAGGGAGCCTGGGTTGGGCCCCATGAAACCGCTGGCGAGGTGCGAGGTTGCCGGCATGGCTGCGGTTCGCTCGGGCCTCGCACGAGGTTCGCCTTACGGCTCGATCGGCTTACCTGGCGGAACCAGAACTGGTACTCGACGATGAGGCTGTAGCTGTCGACCTCCCAGATAAAGTTGTAACTGTTGCTGGAGGCGGTGCGCGACTCCTTCTTGAGCAGGGGTGGCTCGGCGAGGCCCGAGAGCTCGAAGCCGACTTGGCCGGTGCCGGCCTCGTTGCGCGCCCTGCACTCGTATTGGCCGAGGTCCTGGGCCTGGACGCTCAGGATCATGAGGACGTGGATGTGCTCGGAGGTGCCAGCCGTGGGCTCCTCGAGCTTGTGACGATAGAAGCGGCGGGTGTAGGGGACCTTCTCGCCCTCGAAGTACCACTCGACCTCGGCCTCCGGCCACGAGACGACCTGGCACTTGAGCTGGGCCCGGATCCCCGGGGCGCTGTGGATCCAATGGCGAAGGGCCGTCACCTCGGGCTTATCTGTCGAATTAGTTGGCCAGAGGGATGAATGATGCGAGGGGCCAATGGGAGTTTGGTGGGTGGTTTTGGGCTCGGGCCTGGTTGCTCGAGGGTTCGTGGGACTTGGCGGCCCGTCATGTTGGTAGGTGATTGTGGGAGAGAGAGAGAGAGAGAGGTTTGTCGAGTGGTGTTTACCAAGAGCTGGTGATGCGACGAGGGCTCGAGGTAATTGGTCGAGAGTTTGGGTCGATTGGGACTCGTTGCAACTTTCAATAATAATTATTGTAAATAGATGGCTGGCTCATTGGCCATTGTGGGTTGTTTTTTAAGGGGAACGGAGATGAGAGATAAGAGATAAGATTCAATGCATTGGTGACAATAAACGAGCGATATTAAAAATTGAAGGCTTTATGGATAGTTGGAGTCCATAAGCCTAATTTAATGCTTTTAGAAAGAATAGGAGGCCAATAAAGTTTAAGTGTGCCTTTATAGGGGCGCTTAAAGGCATTTTAAGAATGAGTTTTCAAAGTTATAAAATTGGTGAGAATGGAGGTGAAACTCCCCTATCTACATCTCAATTCAAATATTACGGGCGAGATTAGCGGTGTTTGCTTGTTTGTGTTGTGTTGTGTTGTTACGTTTAAGGTGTCAGAATTTATTAAGAGCATATCTTGCCAATCGTCGTACATGGTGCGGCTTTTTACAGGAAAGGAGGTCGTCATCACTCAAGTTGAACCTTGAGAATTTCATTAAAAGTCATTTTGGAGTCAAAAGTCATGTTGGACAATTGTAAGAAAATAGCTAATGAAATAGCGTAAGACTAGTGATTTATACCTTGGATTTATATCAAAACAAATTGTGCGTCCGTTCAATTATTGCGTGTTTAAACGTCGCGAGAGTTACATTTTTGCAAGCAGTTATTTTGTGGTCTCGGCGTGCTTCGTAGGTGGGATTTATTATTAATTTTCTAATGTGTCGTGCCATTTCCATTTCGCTTGTTTATTTATTAAGCGAATAGGTGGCTGCGATAATTCTTAAAGCGATTAGAATGTGCAGGAGAAGAGGCGCGACGTAATAAAGATTAACAATATTTCTCTCTTAGTAACCTCGGCAACCATAACTCGGTCGCACAGTTAACGCGTTTATTACGATTGTTGTTAACGTCCCTATTGTTGTCGCCGTATAATTTCTTACAATATATGTATATATGTATATTGCGAGGGAAGCAGCTCCCATTCTAAATTCCACGAGCAGAATGTACTTTGTAAATGGTAATTAAGCCGGCTAGGAATAATGCATAACTTTTAAGTAATTTATTAATGAAATGATAACGCAGGGACAATGTGAGCACGGAGGCTAATCGGGAAGGGATATCGTTGGCTAAAGGTTTACGATGTTTCGTCCCCGGCTAGGTTTCCAAGCCCGACAAGCAAACCCTTTACAACCGCAATATACAGAGAATATATGTAAAGGACTGGCACTTGTGTACTAACTGTCGAGTTACACGGTAGGTTGGCCACCCTTTCCACCTCCACCCCCACACTCAAACCAAGAAATAACGAATGCAAGCGAGCCGGCGCTACTATTCGAGAGCAAAACATATATTCCGAGAATCGCGGAATAAATAAGCTGTTTGACTTTAATAATGGCTGAAGGATGGATTTATTATAATATAAGAATGTCGAAGGAATGAGGAAGCTGTGCTTTATGCTGTAGAGTTGGGACTTGAAGCGGGCAAATTATCCCCGTGGTGTTTGCGTGGAGAGTAAGAGAGGCGGCGTGAATCTCATGGATATTATTGCTGGCATATGACCGAGACTTTTTTATTGGGCTGAAACAGTCGAGTTGCAATGGGATTTGTCAGGAATGGGAGCCAAGCGATCCTTTACGCTCTTATGCAAAGTGCAATTTCGCTTAAACAGAAATTGATGATTCACTAGGTAGGAGGTGCTTTATTGAATTTATGCGCAATCGTCCCGAGGACACGAAGTAGTGTAAATTAGAATTTTAAAGTGCAGTTAGTGTGGTTTTAAAATTCCGCTTATACTCCCGAGGAAATGCATATTCAAGCGCCAGTGAAGTACATGACAAGTCTTTCATTGTCAAGTGACGATATGCATAATTTTATGCGCAAGCCTCCACGAACTTCTAAAAAGCGCCCCTATAATCCAAACTTTATAGAGAAAAGAAATTCTATTGCCGGCATTTCAATGAATCCTATTGTTGAGTGTTGTCTGCAAATAATAAGATTATCAAATCAATTTAATCTAGCAGCGTTAGACTATGTGCAATGTGTCGAGGAAGAGTAAGAGTTTGCAAATTGAGTTTGGAAATACTTGACTGCGGGCAGGAATTTAAATAACTGTGGGCTAAATGTATGCGCGGAGCATGCCACTGCGATAATTGAAATAATAATGATAATAATAATAATAGTGACAATAATAGATGGAAGCCCGAGGAATACTTTTGCCCTGCATTGCAAAGTCCTGTATCGACAAAATACCATAAAAATGACAAATTATTACATATACTTTAGAAATGTTTGACTTGAACCTCAACAACGACAACGACAACAAGATATATGCAGACGGAGGGTAAGTTTTGTCAACAATCAGACGCACGTTGAAAGTCGTAATTTCACACTCGTTTGCTGGATTTCCAAGGAAAATAAGTCGAAATCTTTCGAGTATTCTCCTCGGTGGAAGTTATCATTTACGCCAATAGTCGCATGTCTTATGAAACGCAATCGTCCAATCATGACGAGGACGACGACTACGATGATTATTATTATTTGTCCCTCGCCAATGCCATCGCAGTGTTTTATTGGCTGGGATGCGAGTGTATTAGAGATTGGAACGGTAGGCGAATTGGGAGGATGAGGGACAAATATTCGGTGCAATTCGGCTCGGCGATATGATTGGCAGTGAGAAACATTCAATCGCTTTAAAATAAAATAAAAGCCCTGCCAGTTTATATGCCGCGTGTGCATTTAAGCGTCAACAATCTTTCTATTTACAAATCTCCAGCGGCCGAGATGCCTTTGAAAGCAGCAGCCGACGACCCTCTTTACGAGCTACTTCCTGTTTCAAAATCATTCCAACTTACTCCTTACGCATCCACCAGATGTAGCGAGCCGGGAATTGGGGGGGGCGGGGTGGGGTGGGGGAGCGAGCTTTGAAAAAGGCTCACGTTCGCTACATTGCACAACAATGGACGTAATTTCCTTAAATGAATTATTCAGGCTTTATTAAATTTTCTAGCGCGCCAACAGATTCTATGGCCGCTTCGCTATTTTAAAGCCGCGACATTAACTAATCAGACTTTGATTCCTCGAGCTCAATCCTCGGGCTCAATTTAAAGCGAGCATTCTCAACAAAAATTTTCATCCGCACGACTGATTGTATATTTTCATATACGAAAGCCCTCTCGCGAGCACGCAAGTGCCCGTGCTCACTTGTGCCAACATTAAACGCTAATTAGTAGTAGTAGTAGTAGTAGTAGTGGGGTTTTGTGTGCAAGACGTCGCGCGACTCGCCATGAGCCGATCGGCCTCGTGTCAACTCAAGTTTCTCTCTCCTTCTTTAATCGTCGTCTCGGCGAATACGCGGGGGGCATTATCATCCTACGACAGCGTAATTTATCAAAATCACGAGCAACTTGTTGGATGCGCGGTCGACGCTTTCTCGATGAAATTAATGATTTCTCGGGGATATGGGCGGCGGTTGGGTGAGGGTGGGGGTGAGAGTGGGGTGAGTGGGGTGGAAGGAGGGGAAGGAAGGGGCTGAGAGGTAAGCTCGAGGGCAGAGGAAAAATTTTCTAAAATTGATGACGAAATGAAGAATAATACTTGGATTTTTATGTGTGCCGACCATCGGGCGGGAATAAATCCATCCGCTTTAAGGCGTAAAGTTAATTTTATTCCAAAGCGAAACTCGAGGTCCCACCACCGCCACTCACCTCAAATCCGTTATAAAACTGAAATTTAAACGAACGGAACTGGCGAGGAAGGGAAAATAAGGTTGACAAAATTATCTCCTCCACGTCGGCGACGCGAGGACACGCAACTGTAAAGGACGCAAACAACGAAACGACACCGTTTATGTGAATTCATATGCTGTTACGGAGGATCGAATCCACCGAGGCTTCACCATCCTCTCCTCGCACCTCCTCCCCAAATTTAAAACGAAATCTAGCAATCGTCGACGCTCTCGCTCTATTATACTTGATGAAATTACGGGAGAGGGGGGGGGAAGGAATTCATTTTCATTTACGACGATATGATATTATCGACGCTCCTCGCTCGTGATATTTCGCGAGAGCAGACTGCATTTACAATTATATTAATATCTTCGATAAAAATTCGATACGAAGCAGAGAGCTTTTTCCGTGGTAGAACATCGTGAATTATGCAAGCCAAGCGCCACCACATTACACGCAATAATTTACATAAACGCGCGAGAAACGAATCGCTTTAATCCTTCCCGACTTTTTCAAAATGGAAACACGCGACAACTATCTCGACGAACATCTCCCCTCGCCCTCCTTACCGCCACCTTTGCCAATTGATATCCCTTTATAAAAGGACGCTGGTCAATAAGTGCGCTAGATTAATTAATAGTGGAGGGGGGCGGGATGAAGGGGAAGCGATGATTGAGAAGCTCGAGGGCCGGGGTGAGGAGGAATTAAGGGATGAGGGGAGCAGTCGCCAACCAAACTCATCGGGGATGAAAGTACAGGAGGGCCTAGGGCAGAAAAAAGCCTCGGGACTCACGTTTGATCTTGAGCTCGATGGTGGCGCGGGCGGGCTCGCCGATGCCGTTGCTCGCCTGGCAGGTGTAGATGCCCGCCAGGTCGCGGCTCGCCGCCTGGATGCGGAGTCGCTGCCCGGAGCCGAGGACCGGCAGCTCCTCACCCTGGAAGCTCCAGGCGAGGTCGGGCTTGGGCACGCCCTCGGAGATGCAGGACATGAGGGCATCCTCGCCGAGGTTGACCTCCAGCTGCCCGGATTCGGGTAGGGGCCTCGCGCTCGCCGGATCTACATCGGAAACGAGGGAGGGCCGTCATTACTCGCTCATTCCTCCTCCCTTTCTTTCCCTCTCGAGAGTTCCTTTACACCGGGAGCCGGCGCCCGCGGCTCTCGGTCGCACCCAGCCAGCCAATCCCACCGCCACCCACCGCCACCCACCGCCACCCACCGCCATTCGTCCAACGTTACTTGGTCGCGTGGCCCATCTCCGGGCGATGCATTTGTCATCGTT
>JAPYYT010001253.1:0-29588 GCA_030522565.1 Ceratosolen corneri
GTCGAAGACCAAACGCGGGGTGGATTTAAGGGACGAACCCTATAAGGGAATAGGGGGGGGGGGGGGGGTGGAGGAAGGCGAACCAAGAGCTCTCTAGGAAGTATTGGTGAGTGTGGGACGAGGATGGGAGAGAGGGCGCTAGAAAATCGTTATCTGACCGTAGACCAAAAGTAAGTAAGATAGCGTAAGGGAGAACAGAAGAGAGAAATAGTTGGGATGGGAGGGAGTGGATAAATAGAGGGGCCGAGGGAGTGAGAGAGAGAGCGAATGAAATAAAAGGTGGAGCAGTTGGAAGAAATTTGTCGTAATATAAATTTAGGAGTCTTGGGATGCCACGGATCAAGCGAGCAGGTCGTTGCGACCCTCTCCACCGAGCTTTCTCAGCCACTGACTATAATCAGCGCTCAATGGAGTGCGAGGAGACTATCGGAGGCAAGAGGGACGAGGATAGACTATGGCCCAACCAGCACATGGGTAGCCTGCGAGATCACTTTATTACAGGATTGCCTCCGCTGTGGTACCTAAGCCCTTCTTTTTCATCGATATTTGCCTCTTCTTTTTTACGAGAGGAGCGATTCCTTCGCGATCCATACCAGAAAAGATAGAACGCCAATATTTGACGAGACTCTCTCTCTCTCCCTCTCTCGTATCTATATACACATACTCCTTGCGCTGAAAAATCCATATATACGCTAATAAAAGATGATTGTCGTGTATTTGCGATATTTAAAGGAAGATTATTAAAGACGGGTAAATACATATTTCGTTATTATACATTTTAAGCAATACTCTTGGAAATATTTACTATTTTTTACTACTATTAAATTATAAACATAAATAAATTGTAATTGGTGACATAATTTGGAAAATGGTCCTCTTCGGTTACTACTTTTTATTATATTAATTTATTATATTAAGATTTTATTATACTATATAAAGAATTATTTATAAATTATTTATTATATTTACGAGTGTTTATTCCATATTTTATTACTTACTTTTAATAAGTACACTGTCTTTCTTAAATTTTTTAATCATTAAAAGTTATAATTGTAAATTGTAAATTTTACGTTCTTAAATCTTTGTATTTTTAATATTTATAATATCATATTTATGATATAATATCAACGAGCCTATAGAATTTAAAATTTTAATCTTCAACTTATATTTTATTATTTTTCACAATAACTCTTATTGCACATTCGAATGAATATGTCAAAATATTAAATATTGTATTTACAATATAACGTTAATAAATTCATCCCAATAATTACAATAATAATTATCATTATAATTCCATACTAAATATGATATATGTTTTCAATGATTTATTATAAGATCAAGTTTTTAAAGTATAATAAACATTGAAATTTGATATTACTATTTCAAAAATCACATTTATCAACAAGTGGTGATTTGGGTTTATGTCATTTTTAATGAAATTAATTATATTTCCTGTAATGTTAGCTACAAGTTAAATTAAACTAAAATATGTATGTAACAAAAATGTTATCTATACTTTAAGAAATTTAATGTTGACAACAAAATTTTACAGTCATTACATATACACAATGTTTTGATAGAATTTTAATTTAATACATGCCCACACATATTAATTTTATTTATTTTTACGATATCCTAAATATAATGAAAGATAAATTTTATATTTTAAACAATTTTAATTATTTATATTTTGGCTGTTGCAAATTATTATTTTTCGTACAATTTTTCTATTAAATTTTACTTTTAAATTAATATTTCTATCTGGTTAATAAATTATACGATGCGAGCCACTGATTGGAATATGAAATAAACGTGACGGAACTGAAGTATCGTTGATTGAGAAAATTTTCATAACTCCGATTTTTCTCTAAGATTCTAAATAAATTACAAATAATGGGGAAATCGAAATACTTTTGACATTTGTACGTTAATAAAAGAATTAATGAATGCACTAATTTTTTTATTACTATTATTCCGAATTGACTTAAATGAATTTTAACGTTTGTAGGTCGACTTTTATCTTCGATCTTTCTTGTTATTAATATTCGATTAAATTTATAAAACCATTGTTGGTCGCTATATTTTTTTCCATATTTGTAATTGTAAAATAATATGTCATTTATTGCTTTTACCCTAAACAATGTAATGTAATAACTCATTGAATCATCTTCAAGTTTTCATAGTTTTTTTGAGGTCTACATATTAGACAGTTTAGACAATAATTAAAAACACCTAATATAAATTAATGTGTGGATAATTTTTCAGAATTTATTTTAATAATTAATAAATCAATTGACAGATCTCATTAATGTAAAATTTACACTATTAATGTTTGACCTCACAATTATACGACACAAAGTATGTCACCCACTTCTTCAAGTCGCACTTTTGATATGTTCCGAGAACAATGATTTCAGCCAACAAAATTTAAGGTAAACTTAAATGCGTTCTAAAAAGTTTTAGATAAATTATGCGACCAACAAGTAATATCTTAAAGTAGAATACATTTTAAAAATGCAAGGAGAGGCGAGTTGTGCACTTAATATTAATTTGAAACTAGGAGTTTGACTTATCTATTCTGTTTCTCTTTTCAAATGGCAAAAGAAAGTAAGTAACATATATAATATCTAAGCACATAAATATCAAAATTATAAGACGTTGTAAGGAGGAAGAAGGAGAGCACTCACCATGAAGTGTCACAAGCATGCGTTAAAGTGAGATAGCGTGCACCAAGTCCATAAAATGTTCTGAGCACTCCAAGAGAATTTCCAAGCGAGTGTCCACCTTCGACTCCGATTAAACTTGCAATTTTCCCTTCTCGATGAGCCTCGATGAGACCTACAAGGGAACAAAAGAGACACAAACTTCAATATATAATCGATAATTATTTTGAAATATATTTGAAAATTTTTGCAATTAGCAACGGATTTAGGCAATTACAACTCTTATGCTAAATCTCATTATCTATAAAGTCGGTAAACATTAAATATTGCTTAAATGAAAATAATTTTAATATTTAAAATTATTAGATATTCAATATTTTTCCCTTCACTTCAAGTTTCAAATTATACGTTCATTATGCAAAGAACCCTGTTTACATGCTTTTTTCATTCAATTTTGATATATATATGTATATACCTCACTAATTGCTTTCTTTTATCAGCAACAGCGACGAGATGAAAGTGAATAAATAAATTCGAATATTGAAGTTTCAAATTCTTACATTAAGTCGAGTTTACATTTATACGGCTGATTTTAGCTACGCTAGTACTACTTGAAAATGAGTAGTAATACTCGAGATTTCGGCTTTCAAACGTTTATAAGTAATTCTTTATTATATAATATCTTTTTACAACTTTGCAATTAATCTACAAATTTAATTAAATTCTTATTATTACAGATTAACATATAGCATAATAAAGATATAACGATTCTTACGACTAGCAAAGGCATAAACGTCTATCTAAGAAAATTAGTGTATAAATGATATAAAATTTTCACGATACTAACATAAGTTGTAAATAATTATATTTCACTGCCTGACTCCTAGCTATAAAATTATTTTTATTTCTATGTCCTAAAGAATAGTTCCACGTAATTTATAATATCTAGTTGGTCTTTGTCAAGGTAAGAAAATTATACTTTTTTTATAAAGCATTGATCAAATATTTAATAGAATGCATAAATTGCAGAAAGAAATGGATTATTTTTAAAAGTGTAAAAATAATTCATAATCCAATTCACTGTATATAAGAAATGGATAAAAAAAAAGAGTATTTATGATTTATTTATATGCTAATTCAGATATTTATGTTTTTATTATAAATTTAATATTGTAGTCTTGGAATTAGGTTACCATATTATTTATATATCTTTAAAAATTTTCCTTTAAATCATCTTAGTAAATATAGTTCTAATTTTAATTCAGATTGAAAATATGATATAGAAAATGGTCAATTTAAGCGTAATAAATTTATAAATAATGAATTTTCTATTTGTGATTTGATAATTTGAAAAAAATTAATCACTTTTTACCACATATGGTCGTATACTACATATGCACACACACACACACACACACACACATTACACGTAGATTATAATATTTTGATTAAACCTCGTGAATTTAAAAAGTTTTTTCGTGATTCATTACAATAATAATTTTTTACTTTAATTAAAAATTTAAAACAAATGAAAAAGTAAAAAAAGGAATAAATGTATATGTATTTTAAAATAGGGCGGTTTTTATATAATAAATAAAATATATGAATAAT
Organism: Ceratosolen corneri; assembly: GCA_030522565.1. Taxonomy (NCBI): domain Eukaryota; kingdom Metazoa; phylum Arthropoda; class Insecta; order Hymenoptera; family Agaonidae; genus Ceratosolen; species Ceratosolen corneri. Next base: position 4,278 of record JAPYYT010001253.1, read on the forward strand.
AAATTGGTGGCTTTTAGGATCAATTTTATTTAAAATTATCAAATTATTCTATTTAAGCAAATCTATACTATACCTGGATTACAAACATAAAAGTAGAATAATTAGTTTAAAAGTACATTTTAGTAGTTGAAATTAGTAATTTTAAAATATTGATAATTTTTCTTCTAATCTTAGCATTTATTAGAATGGAAATTGAAACTATTTTGATTATTAAAATAAAAAAGAATTTAAGTTTTAAGATATTTAATTTTGTTGCCTGTTTGTATAGATTTTTTACATCAAAATAATTTGTTGCAAAATATATATACTTTTTTTTATTACATTTTATACGTTTGAGCTAAGAAAGATTTTTCTGCTTTTTTTCAACTACCATGGCATGTTACAGCTTCAAAATAGCTTAGAAAGGAATTTTGATATTTTAATTAAATAAAATTTTACCGACAAACACACTATATTAAATTCAATTCCAAATGTTACGTAACGTAGATTAATAATAATAATTCCAGCAAATACTTTTTAAAAAATTCTCGTAATTTCCTTTGTATTTTTATGTTCATTACACGCAGGCATCTGTATAATTGCGTGGGTACAAGTGATTCGTGCGCGATATATGTAATTTTAATATATAAGTAGTTGAGGATAATGTGAGCTTCGGGATCGCAAGAGTAAGCAAAAGTTCGCAAAAGTTGAAAAATATTGTTTCATGAATTTGAATATTACAACTCGGCATTTATACAAGGGGCGACTTTATTTTTTGCTGGCATTTTCTTACTTCAATTTGAGCAACGAAATTGCAGATTAATTAGGCGAAAGGGCTCCCGACATTGGAAAAGATTTAGAAAAATAAAAAATACATTATATAGCATGTCGAAAGGACACGGAGAGAAATCTCTTATTCTCAAACATGATGGTCCACTGGAATGAAATCATGTTCCACTCGATTTACTACGAATCTCTCTCGGCTTCTCAAATTCACTGCCCCGACCCGACAACCACACATGCGCTCGCCTCCACGAAATAACCGGACGTGCTGTCGGTAACTTTGTAATGCAACGCATGAAAGTTGCAAGAGAGCAAATAAGCCAAACTGCAATTTCAGCTCGGACAGAGGACAGAGACATTGCGTAAATAAGCTTTGACTATGCGGACTTTTTTTTTATAATTTCACGGCGTTTCACTCTAAATGCATTAGTTGTACTCATTTGCCATAATAATGTTAATAATTAGAGTGCTTTTGATAAATTTAATGCCAAAAACCTTTAATTTTAGGATATTCGATATTATAATAACGAATGGGGTTTTGACTTCTTAATGTTTGTGTAGAAACGGCAGTACATGTTTTTGTATGCAACATTATATGCAACATTTACGTACAACATTAGATGATAGATAATTACACTTTGGGAGTCAACGATGAATTTATGATCTAATTTTCTCATAAACACATTTTCTATCTAATAATATATTTTTAAGTTGATATTTCAAAAATTCTACTGCTCAATAAGATTTGATTATGTTATGAAAAACGGCTTATCATAAATCATAATAGTAGTTCGATTAAATTGTTAGTTAATTTTCTAAGCAAACTAAGAAATATATTAGTTGTCTAAATTTTCTAGATTCGTGAATTATAAAAAGGAATTTGCCTAATTTAACAAAGAATGGAGAGAATACGCAGAGCATACAAGTGAAATAAAAATTTTCATTTATTATAATTTTTATTCATTCATTATGGACTTTTAAAATGTGGCCAGATTTATTTAATAATATTTGATTTCTTACAACTCCAATATAAGCTTTTATTCTCCAAATCAGATGTTAAATTTCATTTTATGATTCTGAAATATCCATACTCATCAAGCTTCATATAAATATAATTGTCGATTATATTTATCGACTAGACGAAAATGACTTGAAAACAATATTCTACTATTATATTCTCATTTGTACACCTGCTAATAAGTATTTTATACGTCGTGTCAGACAAATAATTAAAACTGCCAATTGCGGGATTAATCGCTTGCCATGCAATAATAAATCTAGCATTTTTTTATCGAGAATTTGGCGTGAAAATTATCTCTCACCTTGCATTTCAGTATATAGCGAGGAATTTTGTTGGTAATTTGTGATTATTCGGCCACGCATTTGCAAAGCCCTTTCTCTTCATTCCCTTAGCTGGATATAATTAATTCTCCGGGTTTCCAAAAATTTCTCCGTGTTTTCCGATGCCAAACGAGAGTCTCTAAGAGCAAAGGGGCGTGAGAGGCCAGACGGAGAGAGAGAGAGAGTGAGCCAAATGCCCATAAGTCCTTTACTACATGCACACGAGTGGGCAATGCACATTGGTCATGTATTGAAATCCATTAGATTGAAGGCTCTCGGCAAGGAGGCGAGCCTTTTGTTCGCAAAAACTGCACCTCCAGCTCGCGTCTCCGCGGAAATCACTCGCAACCGTCTCCCTTTTAACCTCCTACCAAAGCTCATTCGAGATTCTCAATCTATTTGAGCTCCGAGGTACATCGGAGCATCGTCGCGAGTGCAATGACGCTGCCACGCTCATCCGCACTTTGCCAATATGAAAAAGTTTTCGTTCAGGGGTTCGAGGTGCACGCGCGAGAGTAGTAGTGCGCTGCCAAAAATAAAGCGACATTTGCCAGCCGAGGAAGAATTACGAAGGAAGTTATTTGTCTCGAGACCACTTTTACTGCCTATCCTGATTGCTGCCGCTTTTCCTTTTCTGCTCTCTCGCACATTAGTGAGGTATTTAATGGCCTCTCCCACCCCCACCCATCCACAATCCCGCACACCCTCCGCGCCCACACACACGCGTTCTCTGTCTCTTTATTACTCGCGCCCTATCTCCCTCCCTCTCCTCCTCCTGCCTCCACCTCCACCTCCCTTGCCCCACCCGCTATTTTACATTTATTTTCATTTAAAGTGGGGGAAAAGTGTTGTTGGACCATATATTCCTACTGTTCATTTCTTACATTTAATCTATTCTTCCTGCGCAATTTTTTCCAATTAATCATTTTATTAATTGATTTTTACCGCAGTTGCGCTATTGACTAATATATATATATATTGCAGGCATTTTGAATTAGTGATACGGTCAGTTGTTTTAATTAACGACTGCTTAACTGTATTCGTAATTTATGTCTGTGGTAATGCAATGTTCCTTGTAATAAATACATTTTCATTAGAGGAGAATTATTTACCTTCATTCTCCTGTCTCAGTAAATAATATATAACATAATTTCCTTCCATTCAATCGCTCATTATGCCAAAATTATTATTTTGTCGCTTTTCTTCTCTCCATCTGATATACGCTTCTTCCGCGTCACCTTCCATCTTAACTTCTTTCATTTGTTTCCCTCTTCTTTTACCTCTCGTACTCATATCCCTCCATACCTTTTCATTATACTTCGGAATATGTGTCTTCCGCAAGCTCTTATACTTTCAGCTTTCTTTTCCCTCTCTCTCTCTCTCTATATTGCCAATTCTTATTTTTATCTCCGCATTGTTTCAACTTTACGTGGACGCTCGGCATCCTACTTGGCAACTCATAGATTCGCTACGAGCAACTCCAAACTCAGCTTTATAAGCTTACGTACTGACTTAAATTACACGAATTAAATAAATGCGCAAACTTGCGATGATTGATCGTTTGTAAATTGTATTTTTGGCCCTTTTTTTTGCTTTTATCGCATTGTTCGTTATCTCCGGGCCACGGTAATGTTTTTCGCTGTCATATCGAGGATGACTCCGTACTGGCAATTTACTTTTACGAGCGAATTCTGTTGTTTTCGGAGACGCTGTTATCAAAGAATATTCAATTGGCCAAATAGAATTAAAGTAAGTGGTCGAACGAAGCTTTATAAGCTTATAAGACCCTGTTTTCGAAATCTTATGGATTTGGAAATTTGTTACCGTTGATATGGCGGCAACATCTGCACAATTGTCGATACATTGAGTTGCACGTAATAAGTAATAATAAGTACGAAATCATTTTTTATCCTGGAAATTGCCGGAATTTAAGTGTTTGAGCTCTAGGAAATGACAAAAATCACCAAGAACTTTTAGTGAATCTAATTTAAAATTTTTTATCAAGTTCCAATGTTTTCACTCGTCATACAAGCTAATTGGAATAGTTTTATATGGTAATTATAATTTACGTACATTTAAGAATGAATTTATTATATTTAAGTGTTTTAAGGATAATAAATGTGAATTTTCCATTCAAATTTATGATAAATAATTTGCTGATTATTAAAACTGTATACCAACATCTCTCCACCATAGAGTAAAACTCAATCTAATTTCATTCCCAAAGTTTTCAATTAATATTATTATACTTATTTCAATATAAATTGAAAGAAAGAATTTTTTTCCTATCATAATTCGTTGCATGTAATGAAAGTCACGAAAATAGTATTAGTTTGTAGATTACTTTTGTGTAGTATTGTGCTCGAACACTTTTCTTTCTTTTCTTTTTTTCCCCCAAAAAAATAGGAAAAATTTCAGCCTTATTCACAAGTTTTTTTCAAGCGTGTCAAAGTTCTTTTAACTCTTCTTTTCAGTCACTTTCCGAAGGCTAAGAAGAGAATCTCTTAATGCTACGAATAGTTGTCGGGGAGCAACGTAAAGTAAAGCTTATGATGTGAGAGCAAACGTGATCGAAAAGATATAGAATGGACGGGAAAAAAACACACGATAATGTTTGTTTGCTTAAGATTACAAAATGTCGTAAATATGGATGTAATGCCGAATAAGAGATACATTAAAGTGATTTTTATCGCGTAGTCGTTTCGAATGTTCTTACAGTGAAAGTTCCCTTCCATCTATTTTATATCTAAATCCGGCGACTATTAAGCTTACAATTAATAACTGCAATTTTATTAATTGAACATTCTGTGGATACGTAATATAGCTTTTAAATTCATAAAAGCAATTTTTTTATGAGCTGCCATGATTTATATAAAGTAACAATGGCATTTCAGCTATTTCTAGTTAACTTGCAAAGTTTTCAAGTTATTTTCACGAAGGAAGCTTTTATTGGATGGTTGATAAATTAGAGAATCATAAGTTCTTTTGGTTGTATTACTTACTATTGAATATATTCGAATTCGAAGGATGAAAAACAATTTTCTTTGAAAGTTTTAGGTTTTATATAATGAACCGAGGGCAGATAAAGAATAATGAAATGCTTAAAATTGGCAATATTAATTTCTAGTTAATGGCAGTTTTTTCTCACGTTATTATGCAGTTTTCTTATTGGTACATATAATTTAAATTTTTTTAAGTTCAGATGAAACTTTACCGGAAACCTCAATGATACCAACAATAGATATAAAAGGCTAATTAACAAATTTCTAGTTATTATTAACATGTCATCTATTAAGCCAATCAATAAAATGTTTTCTCCTTTAAGCCAACAACCAAATAAATAATCATCGCCATGTACACTTATAGCTATAAAGTATATAAAGCCATTATTGTAATGAGTAGACATTTAAAAATTGCGCTGCTCGCACGAAAATCCTAACCAAATCAATTTACAATAAAAATAATGAACAAAACCTTTATTAATTAGCATTACACCTAACGCTTACTAAAAATCAATGTACCTCACTTATGCCTTGAATATCGATAATTTAGGCGCGCGAGAACACACACACTCGCACAAACAAACTCACGTAACCCACGTAAATGCCTACTCACGTACGTGCATACACTTGTGTACGCATACGTGCGCACAGGCGTATTGCAGTGCGCTTAAAAGAATAAATAGTGATCGGAGAAGAGGTGTACCTTAAGGAAAGATAAATGAAGGATAGCAGGGGGAGGGGGGAAATATCGGGCTCTTTATATGCAAAGGGGATCGCTGCGCGTTGTAGGTATTGTTCGAGCTTTCAGCTTACCGTCTCCTCCACCACCCCGCCGCCCCGCCCCCACCACCCCCGCCACCGCCCACTTGCGCAGCTGCAGGCTGCTGGATCATAAATTGTGGGCGCTTGAAGAGATGCGCGCAAAATTAAGCCTCTCTCCTTCCTTCCGGGACATCCTGCCTTTTCTGCGAATTCCGTGATTAATTTCTCGGGCTGCCCGAGAATTGGGTCTTCCAACCATTTACGACAAAGAAATATGTACATGATATCGCATCTCTCATATATCTCCGCCTTTTTATGCTCGCCCCCTACTCCTTTATTTTATTTTTTTTTTGCGCCAGCTATTTTCGGTCACTGGCTTTCTGCTCCTGCGGCCTCGAGGCCGAGGGAAGATGAGCTGCGCGTGATAAATGGCCGCGACGGGGGGAATTTTTAGATTGCGCGCGTTGATTCATTCTCTAGGAAAGTCGTAAGTGCAGTGGAGAGATTATCTTGGGGGCATCGGATGGATAAGGGCTCGGCCAGTGAATTACTTTACTTACTAACCATTACGATTATTTCACTCCTGATGAGGCGATTGCAATTATGAGGTCCTGGTTGATGACATTCAATTGGAAATAGAATTTCGGAATAAGCATTACCGAGGCGAAAAACTTGGTTCTATAGTGTCTTTAAGCGCACCCGTAGCCACAATTTTCCCGTTTAAGAATAATTTTGTTTCTCCCGCAGTGCAAGACCTTGGCTAAATAATTATATTTCTATTTAATAATGCTGCCCGTCTAAAAAACAGATTATTTTTCCCTTGTATATATGTATATATTCGCCAACAGGTAAGAAGTATAGTGTCTCCTCTCTCTCTCTCTCTCTCTCTCTGTCGACTCATCACGGCCTCTGACGACTCCATCACGATCCGGTGATAAAATAGCAATTCATCTGAGCGGGACGGTAATGCTACTTGGCTGTGAGAAATTTCTAGATTCTTTTAATATCGTAAAGAATGAGAATTATGACACGAAAGAAAATTCAATATTTTCTAATTTTATCACTATAAATACTTGATACTGATACTTTAAATTATCCTCGAAATTTTACGTGGAATATTTTAAGGCTTAATTTCAAATTCAAGTGACTCGACCGGCTATTAAATTTAATTAACTTGCAATAATCCAAATATACCCTTCGATGCTCTTATTTTAATGTAACTATAATGAAATTTATTTTTACGGCTTACAAATTAATTAAAGCACCATCGCTTCTTTTAATAAAAGTGTGCAATAGCGAGTTTGAGATATTAGGAGCAAAGATAAAATGGCATTTATTCCTTAAATTTTCTGCTTGAAAAACACGTGCATATAATACTTAGCATTTGCGAGGGAAATAATTTTTCTTTTTTCCCCATTAAAATAGTATTTAAAAATATTTTTTTTTCCCTATTTAACGGATAATTGTAAATTGGTCTTCCAATAAGAATAATAAAAAATATTGTTTAGCATCTCCTTTTCCTTTCTTTTATAGACTCTTAACAAAATTGAGCTTCCTTTACAATCATGAATAAACATTTTCACCATTATGTAAACCAACGTAAAGAGCAATAGCTTCAAATGAACTGAATATTATCCCTCGATTGTAATAATACAAAAAATAAAAAGTCGTAATCTATAAATTCTTATAGGTGCACAACAGCTCAGCTTAAGTAATTAGCTTTCAAGTATAATTTGCATCAATATATATATATATAAATAACCAAGTAATATGTGCATTAAGACATCCATTTACAATATTTGCTGATTAAAATTTAATTAAAAATCCTTACGAAACCCAAGATAATTATTTGAATGAATATTAACTCGTATTAGCTGAGAATTATCAAGATATTAAGTTTGGAAATTGAATCGAATTCAGTGAAAAGTTGGAGCAACGCGAATAACAACTGACCCGCGGTAATTTTGACTTTTCACGAGCAGAAAGCACTTTGACGCTCCTTAATTAAAATTGGACACTTTTTTATTTAATTCAAAGGCATTCTTTCCATAAATTCCATCATAAATTTCGCTAAATTCGGTGTAATCGGTGCGCGCATTTTAACAACTTAAGTTTTTCAACCTAATGCTATTCAAAACCCCGGCTCGCACGCGCCATTAAGCATTTCGCATTCAGAAACTCACCTTTGACAGAGGTGACTAGGGTTAAGTGCTGGGCATTCATTTCTGCAAGTCTGCGAATCACGTCAATTTGTTCCAAGGAGAGCTGAACGGCATTCAGTTGTGCTGCACCGCACGGCACATATGCTGACCAAAACTGAAATATAAAATAAAAGCTTTATTGATTGATTGGATGCCCAATGATCTCGCCATCTTCTAGCTTTAAAGATGCCGACTGCTCTTCAAGCCACAAACTCGCGACTTAATTTATTTTAGGCTCAATTTACATCTAATGCCAATTATTGAGAATAAATTTGAAAATCTTAATCACCTGAACTAATGGTTTTTTTTTTAAGAGCTTCATTTACAAAAATGTTCCAAGACTCGGGATTAAGTTTTTGTAACTTTTAACTTGTAATCTATCCCAGGACACTATCCGAAAGCGCAACGATAATTTCAATTAATTTAGATATAAATTACATTTATAATTTATTCGGTACATTACTTATAGACATTAATTTTGCGTAGAAATTTTTGAAGGCTTAGGCGGTACAATAATTCATGATGTTAATCAAATGTTTTAATCGATAGGGAAGTGAAACATTAATAACATAAATTGTCATACTAGAAAAAGTTAAAGCACTTGTTAAACTTCCTCGAAAGATCTTTACAATTATAATAACAAAAAACTATGAATGTAAATTCCTTCAGTTATTCACTACAAATTTTCTAATTATTAACAATTAATAGTTAATAGATTTATAACTAACAGCTCAATTTTGAATCGAATAAAGTATTTATAGGAAACAAGCAAGTGGAAATGTTTCTTATTTTGCTTGAAAAATACTTTTACTGATTTTACTGAAAAGCACTGATTTTATATAATTTTACAATTAATGGCAACAATTTTGTAATAACTATTTTCCTAGTATGCTTATTTTTTACTTACTATTTTGTGGGTCTTATTAATAGTAAAAAGAATAGAAAGGATTATATTAGTTGGCTTCTCTGTAAGAATAATAGATAAAACTGCAAACGTAAAATTGTTTTTGAAAATTATTTCCTTTTATTTGAATTATTCGATCGCATTACAAAGTTTTAATCATTCAACGACCGCGAGACTTCATATGTTTTAAATGTTAGATAACTTTCTATACTGTGAAACGTAGTGGCATAAATACGACAAATAATCGTCAAAACCACAATAACCGGTTAGATTTAGGGCGAAATACAGCCTTCCACTACCGCAAAGAATAATTTTTAAAATTGCCCGTGTAAGTGGGAGTGGTTGTAGTGGTGTTTGAAAACTCTTGTACGTACTTCCTTACGTTCCTTAGTACCTACTCATTGTTTGCTTCGTAATTAGTCTATTTTTGCTATCCCTATTAATTAAAATAATTATCTGTTATCCATATACATTAATATTATTATTATTGGCTTGCTATTGATGTTTAAAAATAAAGCACATATCATTAATTCTCTGAATATTACATTTAAATTCCTTTTTTAAGAGTTACATATATATATATAAGCACGCACGTATAAATATTGTAAAAATCACCTTTTTAATAAAGTTAATACTACTACGTATTATTATATAGTTTGTTATTTACAAACTATTTCTCGGTTGAAGCATTAAAGTTTGCCTTGAAGGGAATCCTTTTACTAAAACATTAAAGCTTTAAATTTTACATATTGTAATTTAGGAACTCGTTGATAAACTTGTTAAAAATTAAGATTTTAAAATTATTAAACAGACAAGAATTCATATACGTCTATTAATAAATATTAATAAGAAAATAAATGATGTACACTTGCATTGAAATCAATTTTCGCTTCAAAGTACTAATAAGGAATCGATATTGAATAATTTTAAAAATTAATAAAAATCAATATCAATTATGATTTATTTCTAAATACACTCTTTTTCAAAAATTTTTTCATATAATAGTTGATTTATTATATATTACTATGTATTATTGAATTGTATATTAATATATTTTATAATTTTCTAGACTTGGTAATTATCAATAACTTATTTTAAATTTATTATTGAACTATATATTTCAATCATTATTATTATTATTATTATTAGTTACATATATGTTTTGAAATTCTTAATTTAGCATCAATACGATATTTCTTATATATACATCGAAAGAAAGAAAAAATTTGGCTATTTTGTGAATGAATAATGTAAAAAGATATGAAAGTTTCGTTTACTTGAGTAGAAAATATTTTTTTACTAATTTATTACTTCGATATCTACATAGTATTATTAGCTAGTATGAAATAATTTTTGAACTGACTATTCTAGCATTCATTCCAAATTAAGTTACTTTTTTCAATCGATATTAATAGCTCTTTTAGTATTAGTCAATTTACTATTTGATTTTAATGACGATTTTGAAACATTTAACTGTAAAATAAAACTATACCATTTATTTTAACAGTGATTCAAACAAATTTCTCATAGTCTTATTAATTAAATTACATAGTCTTAATTATGTTAACAATATTTTTATTTAATGCATAAATATTGATAGGTAAAGTAATTAGTGAAAATTTCGTTTATTGAACGAACTCTATTATCCTTATTTAGTCAATGTACTATTAAATATTTTTAAAATTTGTGTATTATATTTTAGTCCTTTTAATGTTATAAATTTTACTAATATACATCTTATGTGTAGTATAAAAAAAATTTCACGCTATAACTCGAAAATTTATGTTATCAATTTCATTAATTTACAAGTATATGTTTCTGTGAAAAACCTTATTTTAGATTTTCTGTAGAATTTAATTAATTTCGCAGGTTGAAATAAAGAATTATAACAAAACTTTCTTTGTATTCATCAAAGATTAATTCATTTTTAAACTACAATAGTAATAAGTGGTAATATTTTTTATCTTCTTTGAAAAATATGAGTATTTGATAAAATTTGACCTCAAATTACCAATAAGTTACTGATAATTATTTCTTCCTTACGCTATTTTTATTTTTAAACCCCAGCAATTCAGTCGTTTAAATACAGAAAAAATGTATTGAGTTATTTCGTAATTAATTTATATAAATACTTACACATGTGTATTGTCATATAAAGTTGGAGATTCGACTTTGCTGTATCAATGATAAATATGTCAACATTTTATTTTAGTATTTCTGCATTCAATGATCAATGAAGTCATAAAAATTTATGTATAATTCCAAATTTCATGCAGCTTTATGAGGTTATAATAGAACAGATTTAAAAATTTATATTTCGTTTTAACATAAAACTTTCAATATAAAAATATGGATTTTAATCCGTGCATTATAAGTGCACTTAAAGACACATTTACCACTGATACTTATCGAATTATTTTAATTATACTTTTTGTCCCAATTCTATCAATATCATTACTTTATATACATCAATCAATCTTCTAATCCGCCTTTTCATTTATTTATTACTTATTCTTCTCTTCCATCCGCTGACAAATAGAATACTTTATGCCACATGTGAATATTTACTCGACTCGTGAGCTTATGTGCAGATTAGTATATAATAGCTGAGGTGTTCATGTGTATGTTGTGAAAACAGTTATGTTAAAGGCAACGTTAAAGGTTATACGAAAATTTATTCCATTAGCGTCTAGGAACCAAAAATTTAATTGATTTTTTGTTCCACAAAGTTATAAACATTATACTAATATAGCAAATTATTATTTTGATGTTCTTAACTGTCGACTGTAATGAAAATATATTCAGAATCCGATTCTGTCTTATCAACAAATTAGAATTAATATGTTAAGTGATTTCTATGACGGCTTATAGACGTATAAAGTAGCAAATAATACAGATAGTGAAAATCAAAAACATTAAAAGAGAAAATTTGTCCCTCGCATATATTTTTATGTATAAAGCTAATTTCTTTTCAATTAATTTGAAAAGATAAATGAAAGTTGTACAATTAATTTGCATTGTAAATGATTTGGATAATATTATTTTCAACATAAAAAAATGAAGAATTACAGTAGTTTATAAATATTTATTAAAATACATGCATAAGGTATTTACTCTTTATACAAATTATTAACAAAATTTACCGTTTATTTAAATAAATTCAAATAAGTAAATTATACGTATGCATGTATTAAATTTTATAGAAAAGAAAGCATTTACTTTTACGTATATTAACAAGAATTATAATAAGTTCAAAAGTAAATGTTTTCAAAATGAGATATTGATTAATATTTTAAATATAACAATAATATAAATTATTGATATTTGGTAATTTATTACTAATATTACAAATGAATAAAGTTGTGAATAATTGAACTCGTGTAATTGAATTATTGTCATTGTTATTACAATTTTAGTTAAATAATGTCAAGTTAATTTTTCCATATTTATTTAGAATAGTTACTCTTATTCAAATTATTTAATTAAATAGACAATTATTAGTATTATCGATTTTACCAATATATATAACACTAGTTTCATTGAACTAAAGTAACAAAAACAAGCTGATCATGAAAAAGGAAATAAGTATTGACAAAAATATATTCCCTTCGAATACATTTGAATTTATCGAATATTCGTGTATTCAATTACAATTTTGTTATAAGGAGTCAGAAGTCATTTTCGCTATTTCTAATTTCAGTTACGTTAAAACAATTTGATCTGTCCACTTGTTTAATTAATTTATACTTATGAACACGTTATTACATTCATATAAAATAATCGAGCGAGCACGAATTTGTATTATTCAATTTATGTTTGAAGCATATAATTAATGTTTAGTGTGCCAATAATTTTAATAATTTAAAATGTTATGTTGAATCATTTGAACTATTATTAATAGCGTGTTTAGCATAATAAGTGTAATAAAAAGAGTAAATAAGAAAGGGAAAAATATAAGATTTTCGCAAAGACTAATATAATCTATTATTTGTCATCTATTAAAACATAAATTATAGAATTTTATTTATTACTCAATTACAATTTATTTGCAGATTCATCTGGATATGAAAAATAGTTGTTGAAACAATGGTACGTATAATGATAAGAACAATAATTTTTGCATTTATTTTTAATTACTTTATCTGATTAAGTAACGTTTTTATATTAGCAAATATCATAAATTTTTATCATAAATTTCATAAATTTTTATATAGTAGCTTAGTATGAACGCAACTAAATGTGGTGTGAAAATATGTAATTTTCGAGCCATTTATGTAATAGTAATAGGTAAATAAAACAAATATCATGAAAGATATTTCTATATATATGTATATTAGGATGTTATTCATAAGAGCAATAAAAATGTTCAATTACTTAAAATTTTCCTTTATAAAGGAGAATAGAGTAAATGTTTTCTATTCTTTGAAAGGAAATTTTAATCGTTAGGTAGTAAGGTTATTTATTGAACTGTTGGAAGATACTTTTGAAGAAAAATATTATTTTGGCATAAAACGATTTATTCTTATATATTATGACAAAAAAAAAAGTTTACTAAAATTTACTTATAAATATTATTTCTTTATTACAATTTACTGCTCCACTGGAAGCATAATAAAGCTTTGAGGCATTTCTATCAAATAATCTTAATTTGCGGAATTGTTAGAATCTTAATCAGATTATTATGCGAATATAATATGCTTTTGATCGCGATGCCTAGTACAGCAATTCAAATATGTTCACATTATGTGTTACACGTATTAGTAGTTTCTTGTTCATTTTACGTTTTACCTTCCGATTTATTGGATTTCAATAAGTAAGCTTAAGGCTTTGGCTTGCTGATTGTATATAATATAATATATACGTCTATAATAATCATATATTTTCACACCATCAGTTCCAATTAAATTAGACAATAACGAGGCATGATAAAATTTAAAAAATTGGACTACAGATTAATTACACGGAACGAAATAAATTCAAAATTTCGTAATTGAAATAAATGTAAGACAAATGTCCACTGACATATAAAATGAAAAAAAAAACAAATTGTTACATATTTGGGGCGCGCGAGCGCACGCATTCACAAACACCAACAAATATTATATATTGTTTGCTTATGGTCGGCATAAATAACTTTTAAAATTATTAAGAATTTACGTATATTATAGATATACTAATGCACGCATGTTTAAACATGTATGCATATAATTGTATACGTGTAATGTTTGATTTATTAAAACGTTAAAAGTCGTTTAAACCGATTTTAAACAAATTGTCGTATAATATCTATTAATCTGAAATTTTTATATCAATATAGATAAATAGAAACATTACGCCATTTTTTAAAAATTTTATTTACAATTATTATAATGATGGCTGTGAATTTAGAATTTAAATTATTTTTCAGTTTATGAAAAAATATAATAATTTAAAATAATAAGGTACAATATATCCTTTGTAAAATTAAAAAAATTTGCTTCAATTAATTATTTGAAATTTCGCAATGAAACGGTATTTTTCATCGTAAAAAACTAACAGTTCACTGCATATGTATCTTATTGCTTTTACAATAATAAACAAATATTCGAAATTGAAATGGTCAACACTTTATGGATTTACATATTGAGAGATATAAGTGGAAGTGAATACTACATTTGTATATAAAAGTTATCTTATCACATGAAAAGTACATAGATATTTGTAGAATTTGCTCTTCCCATAAAATTTGATTAATCATAAAATAATGTGTTTTCATTAATTTTTCAAATTTAACATTCCATAAGAGCATTTAATTATATTGTCGAACAAGTTTAATCATTTGTATATGTATGAATTCAGCATAAAGTTTACCGAAAATAAGTGCAATGTAAAGTATTTAATACATCTTTTTTATCCTTGAAATTTCATTTTGTCATTGTATTTATGATGTTTTTCATGCAAATATGTGACTATTACGAAGAATGTATAGTAATTGCAGCACATCGTCCTCTTAATCACTACTAATTTAGGAGTGAAATGTCTTCTTAGTAGTAAAGTGATGTTGTACGATCGAACTTTCGAAATTGTCAAATTCAAGCACTTCACTTGGAAAAGTGAAAAGACCGAGACGCCAAATTTCATCAAAATTCACCGTTTACGCAGGAACTCTTAAACTTAATCTTCAAGGTGCTTTTAATTTTACAATTGCATGCGTTTCACGGGTTAGCCGGGCCAAGTTTTGCGATGTTCATTTCGTCTATGCTTTTCATGCTGGTGGTGCCGAGCATCTTGAACTATTCAACCGGCGCAATAACTTCCTGGAACTCGAACGATCATAAATCATAACGACGGCAATATTTAAAAGCGTTAACCTCCCTCCCCTTCAAATTTTCACTAACTTTTAAGGCCACAGTATACCGGTTCTTCGAAAAAAAGTATAAAATTTTAAGAGCTTTAACTTTAAGCAAAATAAAGCCACGGATTAATATGCACACAATAACGCAAATAAGAATATATCAAATATATTTTGCTACTTGGAAGCTTTAATAATTACGTGGAGAAACACGATTTTTGCAAATTTTACAGAGAACCATACTTACTTTTCTTTTCAATTTTATTGAAACACAAAATATACAGAATCGCTATTATTAACAAAGTGATCGCATCGTGTCTGTCAGATTATCATCTATCGAATAAAGTTTAAAGCTTTATTTAATTATAATTATAATTCAGCTACTGTCACCAATCGATACGCAGGAGAAAGTTTCCGCGTGCATATTATCTTTACAGCTAAGTGGAAAAGTTCGATTTCGTAAATCATGCATTTTTATACTAAGTCTGATGTATAGTCGAAATAATGAGAGATAGGATAAAGGATATTATCTATAAGAACTGGGGAAAATGGAAATTTAAAGTGGTGGGAGTATCGGAAAATTGGACCAAGTAAATTCGTTGAAAAGAATGACTATTCATACTTGAATTCTTTCTTCCACAGAATTATTTCAAGGTATGTAAGACTTAGCGAGTTGAAATATAAATTCATGACAATTGAAGTTAATTTTTAATATAGTAACATACAATAATTGAAGTTTAAAAAATACTACTGTTGATTTCAGCCTTGAATAATTTAAGGTTTCTTTATTTCTTTATGAGATAGTTAGGTTAATTTTTGTAACCCTATGATAAGTGGGTTGAACCAAAACTTTTAATGCAGTTAAAATTTATATGATATATATGTTCGAAAAATGTACACAGTTACACACAATAAGTATTGCCTATGACAATTAATACTTAAAATATTGCTTTGTAGAACGAGTGAAATTCAAGAAAGTCTGATCAGTGTTTTCATAGATAATAACTAAATTATAGATAATTAATAATAATTCTTGTTACAAGACAAATTATAGTTGATATCAGAAATCAATTCATATGTCATTTTATGATTATATTGAAGGTTAGTAATAGTATATTACGGAGTATATTAATAAATTTGGATTCGTCGTATTTATAAGATAAGGTTTATTTATCAAGTGTTGGTATTATAAAAATATGAATGATCTTGTAGTTGGAAATTTCATGAGAGTTATTGATATATTGCACGTTAAAGGCAAATTAATGAACTCGGAGATTATCATTCTATTTTACATATTCGTGAATTTTAATAAAATAAAATACCATTTTAAATTTCACTGGAATAACATTTTAATAAAATTAAAATCTCTCGCTCCCATATATTACAGTTTAAAAGGAAAAATATATTTTAGACGCTCGTCCGATAATTGCTATATAAAGATTTAGCGTTTACCCAACACCTGCTACTAAAGAGCTGAGCCACATATATAAGATTCAAGTAAAACTGGATAAATAAAATGGATATAAAATGTTGAGATTGAAAGCAATAGTGTTGTTATATATTTGTATTTAGAAAATATGCATAAACTTTGAGCAATTATTTATTGACGTGAAATATTGTGAAAAGATGAACTTGCTGGATAAACTGAGAGAACACACATCACATATACATCAACGCGTTCGTGTTTGCGCACTCTTTTAAATACATTACTTACTCATTCATGCACTTATTAATCATCGATCATTAACATCAATCACATAAATCTCGGAATTATTTGCTAATATTTGTTACATTTTAATTAGCCTGTAGAATAATACGTTTATAGAAATTAACCCATGCAGATTAACACCTCCCCCCTCCCTCCCTCCCCCCTCCCCGACGCGTCAAATCAACCGAGAATCAACTACAAGATATACATATGTAGGTCTGTATACACTCGCTCTAGTGTAAATGTATGTGTGCATTGCTTACTATTTTCTATAATTTTCTGTTCTCGTTTATTAGTCAAAGGTCAGTCAAAGTTAAATAGTGGTTACAATTTATAAGGATCGGGTCAAAATATTCATAATTACAAGCAAAAGAACATTGTAAGAAAATGTTTTCTAAAACTACGTGGACGCCTATTTGTTTAAAACCATAATTAATAAAAAGTTATAATTAAAAAATTATTTTAAAAATTTTTTTATTGCGTAGTACTAAATATTATATAAATTTAGATTTTATAATTACTTCTTATTAAAGTGAAAATTTGTATTTAACTTGTTTTTATTTAGCTTAATTTAACTATTCTGTTTCTTTTCTTCTCTGACTTACATTCTCATATGCAATATATCTTTTCACTTGAGTATCTCAAATGTTATTTATTATTTATTATTCAGTTGTTTATTTATTTGCTTGTTTATTACTTATTTATTGTTTATTTATTTGTTTATTTATTAGTCATTTATTATTTGAGATATAGAAAAAAGTAAGTATTTATTTGTGTAAGAAAGATAAAAGTTAACAATGTGAGAGACATAATTGGCCAATAAAGCATCTATACAAAGAGAATATAAATAATAGAGTCACAAATAAGAAAAACTTAAGTAATGGTTGAACGGTTGAAAAAAAAACAGATAAAAATAAGGAAAGTAAAAAATCTTTCTTTATATGTTGATAAAAAACCATCTTAATGAACAAAATTGTGCTAACGGAACTGAGCAATAAAAGGAAGGATAATGTAAAATATTATAAAATATTAAAATCAGTGATTACCTATTATTTCAACTAATACTTTTCGTTTACAATTGCACAATTAAATCAGGTAACATTTTTTAATGATCTGAGTAATTATCTAATAAATGTAAGACCCAATCTCATCCATTTAATATGCTTTATTTACCATAATATATAGATTACACTTTCATAATTTTATATTTTAATGCTTTTTTTTAAGTATTCATTTAAGTTGAAATCCTTTTATTTTGTTTGCCTATGTTAATATATTTATGATTTACAAAGAAGTCAGCTGTACAAGTATGAGTTTTTCATAAATCACAGGAATCGCTGAATACTAGTTTATGTAATATCACAATGACTTAAAAAACATGTATAAAACATGTATAATCATAAAAAATATGTATAGTTTAATTTTATAAATATTTTCAAATTTCAGTAGATAAGGTAATGGTAACATCGCTTTAATAAGTACAAAGAGTTTATAACATTTTAAAATAATATTAACCAGAGAATAAAAATTTTAAAGATAAATTTTGTGTGGCGATTTTAAGACATAAAAAAAAATCTATACATTCTGTGTTTTAACAATTTTTTTTAAAAACCTTGAAATTTAAGAAAGCTGTTTATTTATATGAAAAGTTATTAAATATATAGCAGTTGAATTGAAAAATGAGCAAGATATTATAAATTTGAAAATAAATTTACAAAATAAACGCTAATGTCTGTATTGGGATTTGGACATTTGAATTCTATCTTTTGTTTATTATTAGAGTAATTTTGTAATAAAAATAAGACATCAAACCTTCCAAATGTCGTAAACTTAAAATGTATTGGACGTTAGTTTATAATATAAATAGTTGATTCGTTTTTTGAACGGATGATGTCATTTATTTGCTAAATTTTTCATATCAAACCTATATCTATAGATTTTAATATGTTAAAATTAGCTTTAAGTTTACAAAATTTGCCGTTTTAATTTTCAAAGATAATTGCATAAACCCAAGTTGTAATAAACTTTGAGTACTTCATGGTATATTATAAATTAGTTTCTGAAATTTTATTTCCTTTGAGCATTATACGGCCCTTTCATATTTTTATCTTTGTTTATTTATTATTTACGGTATTCTACCATTTTGTATGTCAAATCCATTCTTTATTTGGAAATATTATTTTAGAACTATAGAAGAATCAACGTAATGTCATTTTGTTTCACTTGTTTTTCCATTTCATAGCTTTATTTGTTAGAAAGAAGCGATATTCTGAATATTGAACTTTAATAAACTCAGTCTGGCTTATATTTTTTGTACACGAGTTCTACTACAGTTTATAGCTTTATTTTTTAAATAACCTTTTTAATTCGGTATTGCTCTGCTGATATTATTCTCATTTTAAAAATTTATTTATACTTACCGTTGACACTTATTCATATACTTATTTAAGGTTCATGAAGTCAAATCCCGTAATAACAAAACAATAAATATATGAGCCCCAATATTATAAATAATGGAAGAACTTTATTACAATAATACATAATTATAGTGTTTTTAATAAGTGAGTACATTTTATTAACACATTTTTATAAAATAGTAACATTAATTTTTAAGAAATTTCTTAGTCATAAATATCCAGTCAAATGTAAATTAAATATTATTTTTGAAAATTATTAAACAATGTATTCGTATTTTCCAAGAGCTTTATTATAAAAATATTTGATGGACGAGTCTTTAATAATTGAAAAGAAATTTAGGATGATTATACTATTTTTTTTCATTCTTTAATATTCGAATTTAGATTCTGTAAACTCATTTTATAGATTAGTTGTAACATGTGAGTACTTAAGTAATTTTAGCGATAGTAAATTTTAATTAGTTACTAAAATGAATTTGTATAACTTAATTAACATAGCTTAATTTATTATAGATTATTTAATTAATTATATAATATGCATAATTTTTTATAACCGGGTCTTACAAAACATATCATAACGGTTTTTAAACCTATTTTCTTATCCGCGCAATAAATTTCTTTGGAAAATATTAATTTAGGTAAATAATAATATTTGAAGGAAATTATTCTGAAAGTGTAGATTATATGAGAAATACGAATGATTAAGTAGTTGGTCTATAATTAATCTACTCAATCGTTAATAAAGAAAGGAAATATAAGAAATCTATTCACTAAAGCTTCATTATATTGAAGAAATTAAAGAATTTTTCCATAATATTTTATGTGTTTTGACGTAAAAAATTCAACTCGAGATTTTCTCACTTTACATGAACTACTATTCTTTACGTGCAATAGTAAATCTCTTCCTTAAATTAAATTAGTGTCATAGGCGTAAATGAATGGAATCCTTATTATACACGAAGTAAATATAATTTACTTGAAACATTGTCTTGAAAAATGAATTTCTATAATTTCATAGGATTTTAATTAAAGGAAAGATAGAAACTCGGTTTCCGAACTAAATTGTCAGTCGTAAGTTATTGTTCTGTTTTAACAAAAACAAATAAAATTTACAAAAAATCAAAATAGCAAATATAATAGTAATGGGAGTAAAGGTTGGGATGTTGCCTCAGTAGACACAGACATTACTTATTCGATAATTGAATAAGGTTGAGTGAGCCACAGTCAAAATGACAGTCTCAGATAGAATGCCAAATGAGAGAGAGAGAGAAGTATCAGTATAAGGTTGAAGACGTTAAACGGGCCGAGATTTTCAAATCGTTGAATTTTCTTCTATTTTTCCTGCCTCTCATCTCTTCTTTTTGTTTTGCTCGAGAGTAGCGCCGCACTCCTTTGTTTTGTTTCTCTAAGGTTCATTTGAATTTTCAGCAGGAGTTTCTTCCTACGCTTGCAATTCTTTGCTTTTCTTTCCATATATGTTTATATAAATTATTTATTTTCATGTTTTTTGCTTGAAAAATTTATATGTTTAAATAATTATTCAAATTTTTGTTCAAACAGCCCTGAATGTTATTAAAATATTGTAAAATTGAGAAAATTCTCTAAAAAAGATTTTATTAATTGTTAATTGGTTAATTTGTTATTGATTGGAAATATCTTTATATTCTCTTTTCATAAATATCGATTTATCGTGTAAACAATATTATAATCTATTTTTACATTGAAAATTTTTAAATAAAGCATATATATATATATATTTCTTCATTTATACGCTTTCAATGCTTCTATTGATTTGTTGTACTTTTAAATTTAAAATCATCACTGATACATTGAATTTCTGTAAATCACTATAAAAAAATAATGATTTAATTAGAGAATACGCCAAGCTATTATTCAAACAATTTATCGTAACAATAAAATCTTGGTATTAATTATTTTCATGAATGTGATATTCAAATTAGGGAATAATAAGGGAGTCGAGAAACTTTGGCAAGTTCTAATGCATGCAATGAATATTTTAAACTTGTGGTTCTTTATAAAAATGTATTGTTTGCAGTTATAATTATTGTAATATGCATCCCAACTATTATAATACGTGTATACGTAAAATTAAAATATTAAAGTAGGCAACAATTCTATAATTTAGAACATTTGTAGTTTATTATTTTTTGCGTATGTTTTATGTTTAGGTAATCAATAAAATCAAATGCTTTGATACGTTTAAAATTAGCGATGAATATTATTTATTTCGCATTTTAATATTATTTTACTGAAATTTAAGACCATTGATGGACTTTTATTTATTTTTGTTGCATTGAAATTCCAATATTTTAAATCGGTAATTTAATTATTTAGAATTATTATGCGATTTAATCTAGTAATTAAAAAATTGTATTTATCTTGTAAAAATGAGACCATGAGAAAATATATTAGAGGTACCTATTTGTTATATATACTTGTATTTTATATTAAATATTAATTAAAAATTTGCAGGAAGTAAAATAATTGAAATACATTCGTTTATGTAAATAAATTTAAATTTATAGGTAAATATAAATATACAGATAAACATGCTGCGAATGAAAATATATAAATAAATAAACACACACACGCGCGTCCATTATATAGAATGGTAAAAGAAAATATCGAGAAAACAATAAACATAAAGAGGACGTATGAATAATTGTATAAAGATTTTAAACTTTTCATATTTTCGGATGAGAAATTGGATTCAAAATTATAAGGATAAATGGGACCTTGTTAATTTTTATTTTATTTATTGCTGTATTTTTATTTTATTTTCATCTCATCGTTCATTGTTGTGCTCACATTATATTTATATCTTGCAATTTCCTCCTTTTTTGAATGATTTGAAGTAGATGCTTTGACAAAATAATTTTATTATTATACAACTTTTGTGTCACATCGCCGCTTCCCTTGGAGGTTTTTATGTTTAACAAACGAGGGATGAATTCATGAGGTATAATCGAGATTTAGTTACAGCTCTCTCACCGCACACACATGTACACAAGCATTTCGTACGTATGAGACTGGCGTTATATTTGAATTTATGTTTGAATGTTTATTATTAATGCAATAAAGGAATACTGATTTTAAATTAGAATATTAATATAATTGTATGTGGTTTTCCCTTTCCAATAGACTAATTAAAGTATATATAAATTTGTATAAGATAAAAAATCCTTCTATCTGCTTAGATAAATAAATTGATAAGATTTATAGACAGATTGCAATATTTTTTATCACAAGTAAATATTTGCAAATTTTTTATCATGTTTATCATACAGTATTCCATTTTATCTTTTAATATTTAAATTGATCTATATATTCGTAAAATAAGAAAAAATTGTATAACATATATATGTAAACGTTTTAATTAATAATAATTTTCATTATCGTAAATATTAATTACAAAATATATTACGTTGTATCTAGCGAAATATGTTGGGCAGTAATTGAAATTTGATTAATAATTTCTTTTATTATAAAAGTAATTTACTAATTTTGTGTAAAAAAGATTTTAAAATCTCTATAATTTTACTGGAACATATCAACAATATAGAAAATGAAAAATAGTAGAGGCAATAAACAAATGTTTCACGCACGAAATATATTAATCGATAGCATGAATATTACAATTAAATTGAATGAAAACTTGAAATTTCTTAAAATAAGCAACAATTTATTTATTCTTCAATTATCTGGTATCACTTTAAATAATTAGCAGACAACGTAAACAGTTACTTATTCTAAGCTTGATTTCAATTTTTTTTTCTTGTAATACATTCAATATTTATATGAATAAGTTAATAATTTTGCGCGCCATATTTAAAATTATTCTCAAAAACTACTTAGTGATAAAGTACTTTTAGAATTACTTACACTTGTTTCTATTCTCATGTACGTGTGCACGTAGCCGATGCACATACTCCTCTGCCACAACGTGCTTTTCTACCAATATTTCTCTCTCTCTCTTCTATATTCTCTTGGTATTTCATCTTTTAGAAAAATTTTTTGCGCATACAAGTATTTATGATTGTCAGATTATATGTTGTTTTTTTTTTGGAAGTCATAATTATATTTAATTAATTAATATTTATGCTATTTTACAATGAAAGAGATCTAAGATTTTCTTGGCCCTTCCTTTGTGTTTTCACACTCTTCCTTCTTTAATTCTCTAAATTTATTTGACCATCCAAGTGTTTGCACAGATTTAATCTTTTTTATGTTATGCTTTCAATTTGTTATAATAATGGGAGTAGAAAATATTGTTATGTAATCGTTTGGTATATTTCAATTGTATACTCCGAACTTCGTTTTGAAAATGATAGCGAAGGAAGATTTTCAATTCATAGCTTCAGACCATTTAGAATCACATTCGCTATTTATGATTTAAATATAGCGAGGATCGAATTACAATTTTATAATTAAAAATATATTCTCTTCGTCCTATTTGTTTGCTGTTTTTCACTTAAAGAAATGAGATACTAGTTTTGAGAGAAAGAATCTTATCATTATGGGCAGAAGAGTCGGGGGATGGCTTCAGCAAGTTGAAGTGGTTGCAACAGCATAACTCGAGTGCCACAGAGTCTGAAGAAGTCTCGTCAAATTTCTTAATAATAATAATAATAAAGATATTACTTAGAAAAATGTGCTCTGCTTATAATATTTCGAAAATGATTGTATAATTACAATAGATTAAAATTCACAAGATGCAGTCAAGAGTCAAGAAGGCAGAAAATAATTATTATTCTACCTAAATATGTACAGTAAAATTTGCATTATTTTTAAACGCGTATTTCATATTTAAAAACAAATACGATATTTCTATTTTTTTTTTATCGTAAAATACTTATTGCATTTGATAAATTAAAATTATTATGTCTCTGTTATCTTATGATTTGTACAGATTGATACAAGGTCTATTAATTTTTTAAATACAATTAAAACTCATTATTTAGAAATAAATAATCGTACATAAGCCGATCATTATTGTCGCAATATATGTATTAATTTATTTATTTTATTTCGTGTGTGTTTCATGAATTTTGAATTAAAATATTACTAATAGCTATTATCGTTTAAAGTAGTTTATAAATCATTATTCAAGAAACAATGTTTCTATAATAAACAAATGCAATTTACATTATTAAATTTCAATTAAACAAGCATAAAATTATTGCATAAAATTGTTCTTGATATATTACACGTAAATGTACGTTATTTTGTACCAGGAAAATATTAATGTAATAAAATGTATGTTTAAACGTAAAAATTATTTGAAAAAAAAAAAGAAAATTCGAGGGATCCGAATACTAAGCGAACATAAGAAATGAAGTGATCATTATTATTAAGTATATAATTATAATATAATCAGCGTGTAATTTTACGAAATTTAATTGGCGATTAGGACGCAGTAGTGTTCATTTACAAATTATTGTTCTGGGAGAGATTAGATGAGTGATGAAAAAAAATAAATATTGATTTTCAAAGTCCTTATCAGCTTATGATAATTGAAATTAATGAAGCGGTATTAGATGATGCGTGGAAAGTATTTCTATGAATTAATAGATTTATAAGAAGATATAATAGACATAAAGTTGTTAAATAATGCCAGGATACGAATCATATAATTGCTTTGTCACTATTATTTTTATATTACTTTGGGCAAGATTATATTTAATATTAGTAAAGAGTAAATATATTTTGAATGTTTAGCTCGTTTTGATATGATATATATTGAATAGTCTTTTCTATATGTTTAAGATTCCGTCCGACATACGATAATCTGGCAATAATATTTCGGTTTGGAAACTCCTTATGTATTATTTGTTATGTATATTACCATTGCCAAAATATGTA
>JAPYYT010001254.1:0-44900 GCA_030522565.1 Ceratosolen corneri
CCAACGGCCCCCTCTCCATTTCACTCTCGATCATTCTCTTCCTTCTTTGTATTTTCCCCTTATTCTCATTTTTTTCTTCGTTCCTTTTGTCTTTAACGCGCACTTCTAGATAGTTAACAATTTATCACGCCACGGTTTTCGCAACTACGACTTTTTGATATTTTTCTGCGTCTTATCTCTCTACTTTTTCCTTTATTTTTCATTTTTTACGCGCAACGACAACGAAGATTCATACCGTCGATTTTTTCATTCTATTACGCCTGTTTACTTGCTCTTTCTCGAGGTTCATAAAAAGTAACTAACACAATGCATCGATGCACGTATATATATATATATATATATATATATATATATATGTATATTTATTTATTTGCATAATATTTCAGTGCCATTTATCTTTATATCATTATTCATTATCTTTAGAAAGCTTCTTGTCGTTTTTTATAATTGCCGTTTCAAGCGACATTCAACAATCAATAATTATTGTTAGCCAAATACACATATCTTCATTAAACATAGAAAAATGCTAATACAGCTTTAATTTATGCATGTCAAGTAATTAAGTGCCCGCTATCATTAGAATCAATAATTAATCTGTAAAATATTCATAAACAAATATTTATCTCGATCGTGCATTTTTATTATCACTCAATGCCTAATATAAATAAAACCAACACCTTTGCCCATTGGCCATGACATTAGAATATTTTTGCAAATTTTTGACAATAGCTTACACCAAGTAAACCTACCAAGCCATAAGCTACATCGCATACGAAAAATAACGTAGTTTTATCCCATATTATACATATAATACACTTGCCGTTTCTTGCCAATCCTTTGCGCAAGCATCGTACTTAAACAAATTTTGTCTTCGCCCATTTCGAAAACGGCAGCCTAGACCAAACTGTCCACTCCAGCTAATGAATAAAAAAAAAAAACAAAGAAGAAAACGGTGCACCGCCCATAAAACAGCTCCCTCCCAAATCTCAAGTCAAACTTCGATCTTACCCGAATAATCCGACGACTAATGAGTCGGAATAAGCGGCAGGAGCAGTGCACGAGTGGGTGTCACTCACACCAGCGCATCCAACACTTACGCGGAGCGATTATCCGTGAATCGATGGACGGGGGTATCTCCGCGCAGACGCCGTGACACCCACGTGTGCGCAGCTCGAGGATTTTGTTTAATCGTCAGGAGCTATTATAAAGGCCTGCGCACACGTGGTGGAGCTATCGCCAGGCACTTGTTGCTCGCCTCGGATAAGCTTTTTCGCTCGGCTAGAGTTCGGTATGAGAAATTTTCTGAAATTGCAAACTCCTCTTCCAATAGTTGCTGGCTGGTGGGTATCGCGAGCTACTTTAGCTCGTAATTTCGTTTGGATTGTTAGAATGGCGTGTGCAGTGCAGCCGTTACGTTTGCGCCGCAATTGAAAATAAAGTGGCATATAGGGCAATTAGGTAATAGTTCACTTTTTATTTTTCCTCCATTTCCTTCGTTCGCGCAGGATGCACGCACACAATTTCGAGGCAAAGTAGGGAATTAGCCGATGATTCTATTATCATATTTATATGGCTCAATTTGCGAACTCAATTTCGTTTGAATCTTTTAATCGAAGGTAAATCACGCAAATTAAAGTAATTAAATGCATTTAGTGCTCCCCAAGCACTTTTAAGTGAATTTAAAGTGGGATCTGAGTGGTGCTAAAAGAATTGCAAATTTACTTAAATTATCAGCTATTGGTTGACAATAATGTTTGCGGAAAGCTGTTATACTCCACATTTAATCAAATTGTCCAATTACATTATGTATTTAATAATTATCTTGATTTAATGCTGCAATCAAAATTTTATTGGAATCCGTCGAGGCTGGTGTTTAACGAAATATGTGTTCTTTGAAAAAAATTCTTCGTCCCGCGAGTTTCTCAAATCAGTCGATTCGAAAAGACTTGCCGAGTTTACAGAAGCTGCACAAAACTCACCATATAATTTCCTATATTTTGCACGTTACGTACATAAATTACTATAATTATTGCTTGTTATAAATGTATTACAAATAAATCAGCTGCACTATTTCATTAGCCAAGTGGAATCTGTGATAAATTGGAATCAAACCTTCTTATTGAATGAATGGTAAAATAAAAAAATTTTTTAAATAAATAAATGTATTATGTAATCATGTATTTTTTGTATATATATATATATATATATACATATATATTGAAACGATAAAATTTTCATGATTTATGAAAAACCGGAAACTTAATATACATACTATTTTGCAATAAATTATAATTTATTATTAATAGAAATTTGCATAAGCATTGATGGATATAAAATACACCAATACTAATACTCGAAATGAATTTTAACAATTTTTTTGTACGTGCAATGATATAATGTTATATCATTAATTATTATTAGCTCCTTCTGACTAGCAATAAATATTAGAATTATTAAGTCTTGAATTTAACTAACTATTAAAATCAGTATCATTTAGTTCTGCATCTATAATATTTTGCAAAATGCAACTTTCAAAGCGCTGGTTCAAGTCTAATTATAGATTTAATTATATCCTATTGAAATGTTTTGTTGTTTTCGAAGAATATGTTTACGACTCTTACGAACCCTAAAATAATACTATTTTAAATCAGTGACCCTAATTGCATTTTTTTAAATTCACAGTTAAAGTAGCAGTCATCTAATAACCAATGATCATATTAAGCAAATGGTGTTTGGTTAATGCGAGCGTAGTCTTTTAGTTACACTCTATGCCCGGATAATATTAATTTTGACTTTTCTATATTTCACGGTTATTATTATGCAGCAATTTTTAATGCCTCCATTTAAGTCCAATTTATACGAATAGTTCTAGGTCTTGTGCGTATTATATATTTGTATATTTTTGGAGCTCCCTCAACGAATCTTCTTTATTATTAACTATTAATATAGTGTATTAGCGAAAATGCTTATGAAAGGTTGAAAAATGAATTAATTATACCATATTTCAATAGAATAACATTTTTTATTTGTTCGTTATATTTGTTTAATAACCGATGCGGATAAAATTAAATATTAATATATGCAGCGATTACATGAAACATTATATATATATATATATATATATATATATATATATACATATAATAAAATTTTTTAGGTTTTAATGTGCCTGGGTTATTTTAGTTACTGCTAATATAGCTTTAATAATAATCAGTGCTGGATACATTAAATCATAGTTTAAGAGAAAATACTTGGATTTAAGATATTTTCAAAACCATAAAAAAGCACTAATACTTACTTTGGCAAGGCTGCGTAGATTGTTTTCAACTGATAATAATACTAAATGGAAGAACAATATGTAGCGATAAGAATAACTAATCGAAAATCCATTATGCGATATAAATCTTAATAATCTATAAATCTAATGAGCGCATGTATAATTTACGTTTAGCAATTGAAATTAATTAGATTATAAAAATAGAACAAATTCTTGACGATTGCCATTTCAGATTATTTACAATATTAAGATTTATATACATTTATATATATATACGTATATACATTATCGGAATAATCCTAGCAATTAAATTTTATAATGGCGAAAAGAAATTTTTATCGCCTAGGCCACGCAAATTGCATAAGAAAATTCATATTAGCTATTGTGAAATCGCGATAACTGCTGAGATTGCGCTAACCGCTCCGAAGTGATTTACTACAATGGGGAATGATGTTACCCACACAGCATTAAGGCCAATCCATGTTCCAGCAAGGACAAACCTATCGTATTACTTCCTTACATTTTCGCCTATCGCAAACAATAATTATTATTGCCTCGGGATAAATGAAGCTGTTACGCACCTATGATTTCCCATTGTAGCGGCATGGTTTGCTAATAACTACGAAGATGTTATTGTGTCTAAATGAGCGTGCAGCACTGCGCACACACACACACAATAAAATGCGCACAAATCGTAAAATCACAATTCGTAAGCCGCAAACAGTCGTGCTTATGTAAAAGAAAAAGCCTCGCCAAATGATAATAGTGAGGCGCTTGTCACAAGCGGCCCTCAGGTGACTCCAAAATCCATCCGCGAGAGATTCCACGAATCCAAAAGCAGCAGCACCGAGCCACAATAAAAGCACAAGACGCTATTTGTGGCGCGGACTTGCTTTCGAAACTTCCGTCCGCTTCCTCGGGAACCCGAGACGCTTGCCCTCGACGAACATCGGCTACAGGTGGTCTTTGACTTCACACGTGGCTCCTCCAGCTGCGCGTGCGTTGCACTTGCGAGTGGAGTGTGCGCGCAGCCATAAAAAAGCGTACTTTTAGGGATAAGTCGTCCCTCGTTTCACCCTGAATGAGGAAATCGGTGAAAAGATCGGTCAAAATTTCGTCCCCCACTCGCCAATGTTATTATTAAACCAATATTTAATACATATCGCGCCTAATTCGTCCATCTCCTTTTATTCGTCTACTGTTCATTTCAAGTCTTGTACATTATCAAATGAATTCCACTCTGCTCAAAGCCGCGATAAAACCTTACGCATTGACAATAAAAAGTTAATCGCGCGCAGAGCATAATACGGCAGCTTCCACGGACTTTTCATCAATTTAGACGTTAATTTATATAGCGAACGACCGAATTGACCTCGCCGAGATATGCAGGCTCCTTTTCGCGAAAACCATTATTATTATTATTTACGAAGAAGATAGGAGAGCTAAGAGCAAATAATTGAGTCGAGACCTGTAAACGACAGGTCAATGCCGGATTAATTCAGGCATTGTCCGCGGAAGGAAAAGCGCCTACGATTGGGTGAAGGTCACGAGTGCGAAAGAGCCGCGGTTAGTAGAGAGGCTCGGCGTTTTAGGCTCCCACGATAATCGCCATCCTGACCCATCGTCGTTGAGTCCCCGTGGGCCCGTACGGCCAGGCTAATGCACAATTGAAGCAATACGAAGCCGAGTGTCACTCGGAAAGAAATCTATGGGCCGCGCAGACGTAAACACGGCAAGCGAGTCCACTTTGTTTACACGGATGGGGGCACAATGAAGAAGGCGAGGCGAGTGGTCCGAAACTTTCCACGGAATCACAAAGATTCGAGAAAGAAAGGAGCTCCACTGCCCCCCCCCCGCCTCCGTGGACCGGTTGCTCCAGAGGAAGGCCCCACGTTTGGCCGGGCGCCAAACGGCATCCGGGGGAGTCTGACCCCGAGGCCGATAAATCACGCGAGTTCGAGTACACCAGGAGCGATTCTCCGGCTGCTCTGGCTCGAATGCTGTTTTGTTGGCGCGTGCTTATCCGTGATACAGGCACACACATACACAGAGAGAGCAGCAGCGGCAGATAATTTGCTCGGTAAATTTGACTGATTCGACGATTAAGAATGCAAGTGGCGGACGGATACTGCGCTAGATCAACAAGCATCGATATCCTTGCTCGATATATCGTATATCCTTGTTGAGAATGATCAGATCAGGTAGGTTTTTATGCGCGTAATTGCAACTCCCCGCATAAAGGCAGTAGCCTCGTTGATGGTTTTTTCACTCTAAGCGAGTAGGTTACTTGGGAGAGAAGGTTTCCTCGAAGAAGCCTCAAATGTACTGCTACGCATAGTGCAAGATTACGAGTAAAAGAAATTTATTATCCATTAAGTGAATAATAAACGTTTTTTTAATATTCGTTATTGTACGCAAACGCAGGGATCAATGAAATGGAATCAAAAGTATCAGTGTTACCAACATTTCTGGCATCTATGCAATTTTCAAGTAAGAATATCTGCTTAGAATTAAGACACAATTTAATCGTGGTACGATATTTTTCGGTATTGCAATTTTCTTCTTCTTCTTCTTCTCTTATAAAGGTACTTATTAATTTTTCGTGTGTCGAGCAATTACTTTTTATAGAATATCGATGAATCATGTACGTCAGGTGTACAGCTACCGTTGAAATATTGCCGTCTTAATCATCATTATCGTTATTACTGTCACACTACATGAAAACTTTGATCTTACATAAATAATCAAGCGTGCGTGCATTAATAAAATTTCTTAAATCCAAATACACGTTTGTCAGTAATGTAACATAAATTAATACTCTCCCTAACAATCTCCAGACCAAATGTGCCGATACTCATCGATTTACCATTACCATCCTCAACATCTTCAATTATAATGATAATATACAGTCAAAATAAGCAAGGGAATTAGATGGATGATTGCTCGGAACGTCAGTGCCAACTTCATTAAACCGCAGAGAAAGAGACAGTGTGCACTTTCTTCCACAACAAACGAAATTTATGCCAACTCGCTGCAGCCATTAATGAACCCGGCCACATCACAAAGCGTCAACTAACAATGCACGCTAAATTGCCCACGTATATTTCGCCTCTATCGCTTAATTAATTATTCGCCAGCGACTTGGCCATAAGGAGCAGTCCAACTGAAAAAGTCCAAATCGATTTGGAATGGAGGTAAAAAAAAGGTGCAGCCCGCAGAGGCAAACGAGATACATAGATACGTAAGCGAGAGCCGGAGGCGATCAAGACCGAACTGGAAGATCGGCGGGCCAAACTCGCCATTCTCGAATCAAAGGATCAGAGTCACATTACGCCTCGCTCTTTCATTTAAAATCAAGAAGCAAATTGATGCACGCTCGTGTCCTCCACGAGCATCCGCCTCTCTCTCTCTCTCTCACTCACTCGAGCGTCCTTTTATGGCTGCGCATCAGTCAGGTGAAAAGAAGGCGCGGGCCTCGGCTTGTTTTTTGGGGGCTTCGTGTACGTGGGCGTTGGACGTGCTTTTTCTCCAACCTCTTTGCATCGGCTCTCGCTGAATCGCTTGTCCCACTTACTCCAAAGTTTTGACTCCGATTCGTTCTGGTACGAAGATGTTGGCTTTCGTGAGTTTTAAGGCCGAGGTGATAGGTTTATCAATGAGATGCGTTTGTATTGTGAATTGCGCGTCGTGTTATGAAGATTTATGCGCTTTTTCTAATTGAGGTTCCTCGCCTTGTTCCAAATGAGAATTATTTATTTGCTCGGTGGCGTTGAGCTGTGCATTTCGAATTGAGGTTTCCATTGCGACCGAGCGTCCTTAATGATAATCTCGCAATAGTTATTTATCGATTAAAATCTCGATTAGTGATTCGATTTTACAGGCTTTCCCCCTCTCGCTCTCTCTCTCTCCAATTTTTTCTTTCCCTTTGCCATGTGCAAACGATTTAAACGAGCATGGGAACCAATTGTAATACAAATATATGAGAATTATTGATTCGGGCTATTGCTTGACATTGAGAGAATAAGAAAGTGACAGCTTATGCACGCTCGAGATATGAAACAGGAAATTTTTATGCAAAACTTCCCACTATGAGAGATATTTGGCAAAAATCCAAGTGATTTTATATTTCGAAACGTAATATACGTAGTGCGTACGTGTATTTGCAAAAAAGTCTTTTTCTTTCTTACAAACCCGACTATTTAATGAAACGTGCATAAAAAAAAAAAAAACAAACAATGAAAAAGTTAATAATAATAGTAGTGATGATGATGATGATGATGATGAAAAAAATTGATGTAGTAAAAAGAAAACCATTAGAGGGCTGACAAGAATCTCCTATAAAATTTGTATTCTTGCACTAATCAATGAAGTAATCGCTACGATCGCAATTATTTATAGCGAGTGTGGTATATCGTATTTTTCAAGACTCGATGCTCAACAATTTCCAGGATAAATACACATTATATAAACTCCAATAG
Organism: Ceratosolen corneri; assembly: GCA_030522565.1. NCBI lineage: Eukaryota > Metazoa > Arthropoda > Insecta > Hymenoptera > Agaonidae > Ceratosolen > Ceratosolen corneri. Next base: position 7,756 of record JAPYYT010001254.1, read on the forward strand.
CATAATTGCCCAGCCCAATCAACAAAAGCACTGCAACTCGCCTTCGACACCTACATCTTTATAAAAGCGGCGCCAATAATAAGAGCGAAAGGTTTTTTTTTTGCTTTAAACATTCGCAGTAGCAGCATCTGCTATTCGCCGATATTTATTTATGGAACATAATGGAAAAAAAAATGTTGCACCGCAGCGATGCCCCGGAGTGTAAGGAAACAACGGGGAGAGACGAGGAAGAGTCCACGAAAGCTTTTGATGGGATCGTGGAGCACCAAGGCGAGCGCACCAACACTGTGGAACCTGGCGAGCAATACTTGCTACGTGACTCGAGTGCGCAAGACTCTCCTTTTCGCTCTTTGTCTTTCTCTCTCAACTGTCTCAGGCGCACGCTCCTTCTTCTCCAGGAATGATTTCGTTCGTCGGGATTTTCGGACTAGGGGACGTTTTAATCAAGAGTTGCGAAAAAATGTTTAAACTTCTGATGATGTGCATAATGCGCGCGGACGCGTTGGTTGTATGTGTACATCGCTGCGAAATACTCAGTTTCATTTCTGCATGTGCAGTGCTACTTAATATGCATTAATTCGTTTGAGATTGCGAACGGAGGAGGACGACTACGACGACGACGACTAAAATGGCTTTGGGGATTTTAAAATTAAAAGTTATTAAGATTATAATCCCGTCTGCCTTACATTTTTCTCTGTTATTTGCAATAAGCATTGTGAGTGATTTTTATTTACATCGAGTATAGCGAAATATGTTGATGTGTGTTTTTCCAATTACGCGCTTATACAAATGCTGCCTATAATCTCTCGCATGCGCGCCGCTGCGCCGATATAATTGAAATGTTAGAATAAAGCACTCGATTATATAATTTATTATTAAGGCATATTCACGACTACTTACAAGCCAATCGAATATCTTGAGTATTTACTACCAGGAAATAATAATTGACCTTCCTCGTAACTTAACCGCTCCGAGTAAAGTAAGCGTATGCTCTGGCTAGTTAAAAAATTTGTGCCGAGATTAATTGAGCCACGAAATTAACTGAAATTTTTGAACGTGAAATTCACGTTCGAGTTACGAGAGTCGAGCATCATGGGTAACTCGAATTTTTCAAACGTCTCTCAATTCTTTGTTAAAGCATTTTAATTAATAATGCCTGCCGAGGCATAACCGTAGCCTTGACTCAATAATAGAATCATATTAATAAATAAACTTTATTTAAAGATTAAAAGATGCTTTACTGTCCTTTACCCAACTCCCCGGCAATGCATTACCGCTATTACGCCATCGTCCATAATGACCAATAAAATCTTTTCGGTAAAAAAAAATGAGAGCCAATTATTTGACGGTACATTTTCCAATGACGTCCCACTAGCAAATTGTACCTGTGTATATAATATATAATAAAACCTGTGTAAAATAAAAACACCATATTGGATTCGATGTAGGCGAGGCGGCAAAGGGAATCCGAAAATTAAAATGATTTTTACTTGCTCGTTTGGTTATGTAAGCGTTATTTAAACAGTCTCGCCTCTATTTTATTAAACTTTACGTACGCAAATCCAATACAATTATACTTTACAAGCCGAAAGTTGTTTTTATTAGTTTCAACTATTTTTATCCGCTCGTGTTTACATTATTTAAAAGATTATTGTACAACTGAAGAAATAAAAATTTTGTTTTGACCCGACGCTCGTACGAGCATTAAAAAATGAATGAACAATTTAGCAATAAACGTTGACTTTGGCCGTACATTACGATAATTGGTAAATTAAGTCTTGACTTTGTGTATTTTGTGAAATTAAATAATTCAACAGGGCGCCTGTTGAACTGTCAATAACATTTCTAGTTGAATAATAGAATATTTTGAGCGAATTGGAAGTGAAGTGCGATTGGACGAGAGAGGCGAGCTATTATATGTCAATTATTCTTAAATTTTATTCACTTTCAAGCATACGTGACTTTAGATGAGATACTTATATATTAATAAAGAAACTCCTTTCCAATTGTTTTCAAGAAATTTTTCCAAATGATTAAGGACGTTTCCAGAGAATAATTAAGAAACCGAATCAATTTCATCAATTCTATTTACCTTCCACTGATAATAATAATTTATAATTACGATACTCACGTATTCACAAATAAATAATAGAACAGATAAAAAGCACAAGGACACAAAATTATGAAAGATTTTTTTAATTTAATCAATACGTTTGAATATTTATTTCGAGAATAATATATACGCTTGCCTCGTATATTTCAAAATTTTTAATATTTTCAATTATAATAACCGTGTGTTTCCACTTGTTCTGCAATTTCAATGTGGATAATGAACATTTCGAGACTCATTCGCTCCTCGACGCGGCTTTTGAATTCTTCGTCGCCAATCCGCTAACACAATTGCTCTTCTATTAAAACTTACACGTGCTAGATAAGGTTAACAATATTTAAGTGCGTACGCATTGACCGAGCCATTACAACTATTACCCAAAGGAATATACGAAAGGAGTACTGCAACACCCAGCCTGGCATACCGCAGCCAAAGTACAATAGCAATAAACTTTACGAAAAACTACTTTGCCCCGTGCGAGGCCCCAATTTCATACCATTATTTCATGGCACCATTGCACATTGTTATAAACAATAATAGGCGGTAATATACGAGCCTTGATATGCATTTATTGGAGACGTATGCTGTAATGAAACATTATTTATTGTACGACGGGCTATCTACGAATTTAAGCCTCTTGTAATTTACATGCGTATTTAATAAGAAAAGTAACGGTCATACTATAGATAGATAAACCCAACAACAACACAAGACCAATAGAATATTGCTAAATATACGTTGTTTCATAAACAACTTTTTCAGCCCGATAAAAAGTATTTTAATACAGCGTATTTTTCCATTTCGCAAATTGCAATAATTTCCCCTGTCATTAGGCAAAGTTTAGAGGTTATATTAGAGGCGCGATTAATTGTCCAATTATTAAGGATGATGGGAACGACGTGGGTAGGAAATGGAGCGCAAAGCTCCTAGACTTGATGATGGAGGAGCTTAAGCTCCTAGCGAAAAGAATAATTTTGCCTGGAAAGTCGAATGGTATGGAGGAGAGCTATGTTAGTGCCTCCCACAAAATGGGTATAAATTTAGAAAGCAAAGTGAACAAGTCGTCGCTCGCATCTTCCCACTCGTCAGAGTGACATTCCACTTGGAATTCAGAGCCGAAATATTCCCCTTTGACCGTCGTCGCGTCATTGCAAAAACTCGGCAAAGCAGCGGTAAACCGCGCCTCGTAAAAGAGCGCGCGTGCGACCATTCAAAAAGCGAGAGAAAAAGAACGTCATGTACCTTCGCAGGTATCGCGCACGTGCGGGCGCGCACGCACTCGCTCTCACGCACACGTAGGCGCGCGGGCGCGCACGGGGCCGCGCTCTTTGTTTCCTCCACGTGCGTTTTAGTGGCGTCTCGCTCGCACCCGCCGCCCCGGCGAGGCGAACTACGCAGCGAGTTAATCTCGCGACGGCGCGTGGAGGGGACCGCCGGCCAGATAAGAGCGGACGTGTGTGTTGGTGAGGCGTTCGTGTGGGCTTTTTAGGCTGGTTCTGCAACGGTGGAAGCACGTTGCCTGAGAGCCGTCGGCTGAGATTTTTAGGAACGCGCGGATTGTCGCCTCACGCGCTTTTATTACGATATTTTTCGGGGCACGATTTCTCATCGTTTGCGCGCTCTTGCTCTCGCTCTCGCTCTCGCTCTCCCGACGGCGAACTCGAGGCTATTACGGCCGATACTTTCGTTGGGCTATTTCTTAGGAGTTCGAGTGCCGCGCAACGAGTAGTATTTTTAAGGCCCGCGAAAAACATGGGCTATCGCTTAAAGTCTCGAAGCGCACATTCGACGCCTTTAAAATTACTTGCCGGCTGCTGGCTTCGGATGCTCTTGCGATCCCGAGCCTTTTAGCCTTCGACGATTATTCAAGATCGAGCCGAGGTTGCGTCACGTCGATTTGTCTTTTCTCATCGAACGATGAATTATTACCAGCGAGTGCACTCGGCGAATGCAATTTTGTAAAGAAATAAAACTGTATGAAAAAAAACAAAAACAAAAAAAAAGAGAGACAGAAAAAAAATGTAATTTAAAAGGAAGCCTACTTCTGATTCTCGATTCACATCCCACGCCAAAGATACGAGCAAAGCCCTGAACGAACGACTACATGTTTTTTTTTTTTTTTTTTCCTCTCTTCACACTATGAGATAAATCATACGCTCGTACTAAAGTGGTACCAAGCCTCGGTAGTATAGAAATTGGGACGAGAATAACGCATGAATAAAAAACGAGGAAGATAAATAAAATTGATCCAGGATATTTTAAAACGTTACTTATAACTTCATTTCGTGTCATGCTTTGCAGCATTAGTTTATAGCTTTGGCGCGTTATTTATCATAAAGTCCAGATCAAACAAACATTCCTTCAAAACTTCAACCATCTTGAAATAATGCGATAAATGCAGTCGCTCGACAAATTCTATTTTTAATCCAATTCGCCGGAGCTATAATTGTCGGCTTATCAAGACGAAAATTATGGGTCTTTTGCGCCTTAGCCGCCAATCCGAAAAATCTCCGGATAATAGTGCAAAGTAAAGGAAACGAAGAAGAAGAAGAAGAAGAAGAGGAAGAAGGAGGGAAAAACGCATAACCGTCAATATAAATATCCCGATGAATAATTTCAAGCTCAAATTAATTATTTCGCATTAAATATCCGTGTATAATCGGTTTCATTGTATTACGAGGCGAAGCGAGAGGCGCAATAATGATAAACAATCGAACGCGAAGAGAGAAGAAATAGAATTTTGAAGAGCAAGAGATGAAGGAAGCGATGAATATACGACTGCGTCTGCGAAATGTTAAGCGAAGTAGAGTGAGCGAACGACAGGAAAGAAAAGGAACGGATGGCGTAGGTGTAAGGCTGGAGGAGGAGGAGGAGGAGGAGGAGAAAGGGAACCCGATGAAAAAATTGTTAGGCATACGAAATGTGGTAGTCTTTGATCAACGCTTAATACAAATGTGGTCATGTTTTCACTTTTTATTTCATTAAAACGTACTGTATTTGAAATTTAAATAAACGAAAACGTCACTTAAATAGGTCTCTCTCTCTCTCTCTCTCTCTCTCTCTCTCTCTATTATTAATAGGTTGGAGAATCGTTAAGCAAAACCATTCTTATTAAATAATTCTACGTTTCGCAATCTACAGTTTAATTTTTTTCATATTTCGTCCTACATTTTCTCCAATCTATATTTAATAATTAATTGATTAAACGCTTACATCGTGCGGCTTTTTGCTTTTTCGTTGTTTTAACGTTAAAATACAAAGCGGATATTAGTTTTACAGGCACATTAATAAAAAAGTAAAAACAAGGAGAAAAAAAAAAACAAATAAAAAATACAATTATTTTATTGTGAATTTGATAGAAAAAGATCTGACACTTTGCTCGTGGAGATATTAATTGCTTTTTCCGAGAATAACTGGCACGCCGTTACACTGCGGAGAAAAGCATAGCTCCCACCACATTGTCTAAATCACTTAATCGCGCAAGTATTTGATGAAGAAACGTGTAAAGAGGCCGCAAGGCTGTGTATGTGCCTTGCTAGTATTCGAGATGAATAGAGAGAGAGAGAGAGAGAGAGAGATTCTCGATAGTATTCGGATCTTGGCTCGGTGATAGGCAAATAAAGGGCGAAGGGTACACACGTGGCGTTGTTCCTAGGTCAGTTGCGCGAGCGAATGGCGACTTGCATGTGTGGTTGGGATAAAGAAAAAGAGCCAAGTAAAATATATTCATACATATATGTATATGCATATGTGCGTGTGTATGTATATGTATATATATATATATGAACGGGTAATTCCCAGTCTCGAGTTCTCTCGGTGGGGGAAGGGCCGAATTCCGCGGACGACGAAAACAAGCTCGACGAGCCTCTAACCAGGAATTTTTGAGACTCGAATTGGACCGTAATGGAAAAGCTATGAAATGAAAACTGTTTCTATCTTAGTTGAAATGGCCCATTTGAGCGAGGACAAACAAATGTCTCGGTACTTCTTTGTTCTTAACTTTTAAGTAAGATTAACTGTTATTATTGTCTTTTCCGTTTCGCCTCTTATTTTTCTATCCGTGTGATAATATTAAATATAATAAATCTTCAAATAATATGCTGTTGGTTCAGAAATGAGTGTCAGACAATAGCAATGCTTTTAAAAAGGTAAAAATGATAATAAAAAATCAATGGGTGAAAGTTTGCGATGAAAGATCGTTGTATATAAAAAAAATGGCAATTAACCTTTTAGTTTTTATTTAAATAAAAATATTGCGACGAAAGTATACCATTATTTGTAACAAACATGCTTTTTATATTCAATAATGAAATAATCTCAAATACATATTTGTACATGGATCCCCCACTCTTTCATATATATATATATATATATATAGAGAGAGAGAGAGAAAGATTGTTACAAAAACATTTTAATATTTTTATATGATATTGCATTTTATATGTAATAAAGTAAATTCCAATGAGTTTATTAATTTCATAATACACCACATTTAATCTTCAGATCTTTTTTAAAATTACTGCTGTAATAATAGCTTTACTAGCGATAAATTCAGAAAGTAATATAACAAAAGAAACTATTTTGAAATCGGAGTATATCGCTCCACTGTAATGGAGAGTAATGAGCTCGCACCTCATAAAAAATAACATTGAATATATAGAAGGACTGCTAAAAGACGATTGTAATTGTTTCATTATAATAAATATTCAGTCATATTAAATATTAAATGAGGCATAGGCCTTATTTAATCAATATTTGTGCTATACAACTAATGTAAAATATAAAAAGTAAAAAATTATATTAAAATTATCCTCATTTTAAATTGTTACTTAGTTATAATATAATTTCAATAGGTTGGAAGTGTTTGCTTAGGTATATTCCGCGTCAATTATGCTTGAAGAAGAAATGAAAGTTATTCATGCGATAAAAATTATCCGGGTATATAAGCTGTATATCGTACACATCGGCTACTTTTCCACTACACATTTGCACCATTCACCAATGCATAAACACACACACCCACACCCACACACATATATATATATATATATATATCTTTAAAAAGTAAAGATGTTGTATAAGTAGCGAGATATTTACGGGAATAAATATTAATAAGTAACAGTAGTAATTAATAGTCGAGTAGAGTGAATTGGAGACAAGTTCAAAAGTATGTGTTTTGTCATGCTGAACCAAGTAATAATTGCCGTTTGATTAAAGGGAGTTTGGGCAATTATCAATTAATACTAAAATTAACATATTATTATTATTATTTAATTATTGTTGGGAGGAAATAAATAGGTTTCATGAAAGAAAGAGAAGGAAAAAAAAGAAACTGGAGTGTGCGAGCGAAGGCGAGAAAGGTTTCGAGTGGGTGGGTGGGGATGGGGGGTGGGGGGAGGAGGGGCGTAGGGGATAGGGGCAGGGGAAATAAGAGTGAGGGGTACATTGAATTAATTAGAAATGGTCATTTTTCACTAATGCTCGAACCGTCCGTTAAAATACTTCAGCGGCCGTAAAAAGCTGGAGAAGGTGATAACTTTACAACTCTCTTGCGGTTCGAGCGGCGGAGGAGAGAAAATAAAGAGAAAAAGGAGGCCAGGCCAAAAAACCTTCGGACGAGGAAGTAGTTTCGCATAAGTAAGTCCTTCTCCTTTCTCACTCTCGACCATCGCATTCCCCTTGTTTTTTTCATTCTGCATTCCTCGCGTTCCGGCTCCTCCTAAACTCGAGGGCGAAGGGTCAGGTGACCTTGTACACAGTCATTCCTATTTCTCATATTGACCGACGCTCTATCTGCGCTTTACGTAACGAGAAAAATCAATTCTCATTTTAATATACTTCCGCTACCGCAGAAAACGTATTTTTTACTTTGCCCATTACCTTTCTTGTCGGCTCCTCGAGATAATGGTGTCATGGTAATTATGCGTCTCTCTCTCTCTCTCTCACTCGCTCGCTCGCTCACTCTCGGTGTATCGGAGCGAGGCACTTTCTCCTTTTGCGTGCATTTGTTTGGTGGACTCGGTGTGGCTAGAGGTTTGGCAATTTCCTCCTAAAATATCTCATCGAAATAATTGACATCTTAGCTCGATGCCTGGATACTTTCAACGTACTTTTTCATTCAATTAGTTGCGAAACAATTGCCAATTATTTCCTCTCATTCAACGAAAAATCCAACGAAATAAAGAGCTACACTTTATTGTCAAAATAATTTACCACTTTTCTTGTAAATATCAATTGCCTTCCGCTAGACAATGGGCAACTTTTTCCTAGTCACATGGACAATAAAAGGTCGTTATTTTCCAACAAAAGTTTATTTACAGATATTAAGACCGTTGCTTCGTTGTTGCAGGCATTAATGTAACCGGATACGGTGGCGCAATGTGCAGAATAAGCGCTGTTCCTGCATTTGAAAATCCAAGCCATTTGATTGATAGGCATCGACACTCGATATACAAAATAATCGCACGTCCCTTCAACCTTCGTTAATTTCAATATTCAACGTTCATTCAAAATAAGATGCACCTCTTATAAATTGGCCAATAACCACTGGATTGCATGCGATTGCTGCCGTCGACATAGGAAAGGGCAGCATAACTCTACAATAATTTTAAGAAATGTTAAACGAGCGAAACAAACGCCTTATCGAGAAACAGTTTAAGCGTTATTTATAATTTATTTATCGACATCGGTTATCCGAGTTCAAAATAAATAAATTAATAAATCAGCCGGGAGATGTGTTTATTAAACAAAACTACAAAGCGCAATTACTAATGGGAAGCCCACTACTTTTGCCTCCGCTCTGCCCCTCAAAGCCAAAAAAACTACTGACCCATCAATTTACCTTCGCTCCTCATCCCCGAGCGCAGCCCTATTCTTAGCGGAAGCCACCGCAAATACTCGACCACGAGCCCCCATGACGCAATTTAATAATTAGGGGGTGGGGAGGCAGGCCACGGCGTAACGCCACTTGAGCGCGAGGCACCTAACGTCAACTAAAAGACGGAAGATTCAGGAGGCGCGAGCCGTAGCCGAAAGCTTCCCTTGCTCGCACGGGGACTCTTATCGGCGCAAGAATGTTATCCGACTGCAAAAAATCCAGGCATCATTACCATAATCTCGGACGCAATTAGTTCGCTACGCCTTAACCCATATATCGGCGCGCTCACAAAAGGCGCGGTATCGCGGCCGTTTCCTCTTATCTCATTTTAAATACGGCGCGAGCCCTGACGTCAAATAATAAGCCACGAGCCCAAACAAAGCCGGGCAGATCTCTTGCCTCGCACTGCCTTATCTAACGTAAACTTCGGCGCTCTTTGTTGCTGGCAGTGCGGCCAACGTTGCGAAACCCCTTCCTAAAACGGCCTGCAGCTCTTTCCGCTCGAGGCCGGACAGCTGCGCGCTCCGCTTTTTCTCGAATAGATAGAAAAAGGAAAGGAAAAAGAAACAAAAAAAAAACAACCAAACAACAACGAAAAAAAAATGCCACACTCGAACGATTCTCTTTTGCTCTTTGCTTATCTTCGTCTTCGTCTTCGTCGACGTAGTGGTCGTCGTCGTCGTCGTCGTCGTCGTAGTCGCAGTCGTTGTAGTCGTCGTCGTTGTCGTCAGCCTCAACTTCTTTTTCTACCACCGTCTCTTCGTCCACTTCTCCTTTTTGACAACTGACGAGCTTCAACGCGGCCTTTTTTTTATTCGCGGCATTGCTCTTTGTCGCCGTCTTTTTCTCTTTTTAAAGTGCTTTTCAACGTTTTTGGAGCCAAGATCGGAAAAGCCGAGATAGTAGCTGCTGCTCTACAAACTTCTAATTGAAGAAAAATTATCACGACCCTGACTGAACGCCTTAAAGGCAAAATCGACCTCTCTCCCCACCCCCCCTCTCCCCCTCTCTCCCTCTCCCTCACCCACTCCCTCTCTCTGTCTCTACGCGCCTGTGTGCGCGCGCGCGTTCTTTAAATACGAAATAAGTATTTTTCTCCTGTTAAGCTCATTATTTTACATCTAGTTGAAAAGTGACAATGAAGCCGTACGATACAGAAAAAATTGTTAATTAACTGTTGATTTAACATTCATTATACGCGGAGCAATTCCTCTTTCACTATCATAACGTAATTTAATCAATCCAGGCATATGAAAATATGTCAAAATATGTCATTTCAAATTTTCAGTATCCTCATTATATACTGTTTTTCATAAAATTGCATTCCTTACTATTAATCAATATATATATAATCTGCACAGTTATAGAAAGAAATTATACGAAAATTGTTAAAAACGATATATACAAGTTAGTAATTGTATTCGTTTTTATCGTTAATAAAACTTAAATGATAAGACATTTCTGAAATGTACTAATAAGTTATTGCACTACGTTGATAAACATAAAGATTTGAATTTTAATAAATAAAAATAATTGTACGTGACACGTTCTTGAGAGAAAACATTTTTAACGAGATATACTTAATCTTAAAAAGTAGTTTAGCGGAAATTTTTAAACATTTATGAAATGCCTTTGTACTAAATTATTTAAAAATTCTTACATCTAATACAAAATACAAAATTTTATTTCTATATTTACGAGGATGCAATGATATTCAACATGTAAATACGTCAATTTTTTGTGTTCAGTAATATATATCAGCAATGTTTGTTTTCCGACTGGTATTTAACATTTTTAATTCAACAACCTGTACGACGCTCTATTTAATTAAAAATATAAATATTTATTCTAATATATTATTATTTACATATAGTGAAATATAAATAGTTTATACTGTAGTCTATAACTTATTAATAGTATTACAAATATTTTTCATATAGTAACACCGACATCAAACAAGTTTGAGCACTAAAATTTCTAATCTAAATTTTTTCTTCAATTAGAAGTTTGTAGAGTTTGTCGACACTACCGCAAATATTGTATCAATTGAATTGAATAATAATGTGCCTTCGGGGCCCATTTAGATGATTTTATACTCACGTAAGTTAAATATTGAATAAAAATTTAATATTATTTGTAAAGAATTGGTAATGTTTTTGTTGTGTTGATATGAAGGATAGGGAGCAGCAAAGTAGATGTCAAGATTGCTTTGGTAGCTGTTAAATATTAGCTGATGGGAGCGTCGGTGGTGAAAATTAAGAGCCCAGTTGTCGGAATGCGAGCAATAATAGCAATAAAATGGCCAAAAACCATTGATGATATTAATGTATGAAGAGAGAAAAAAGGACCAATGGAATGAAATTGTCGCACATTGTAGATGGGCATTAAACAGTTGTGATTGGATGCGCGCGAGCCGTTTTAAATGTGCAAATATAAGGGGCAACGGGTGGCGGGGGGGGGCGGAGGGAGGGAGGTGAACGTAAGCGTGGGCAAGCGAGCGAAGCATCGGACAATTATTATCTTATCTTGAGAGGGAGTAATAAAAGTTGGGCGCCTCGAGGAAAGGGAGAAGGGCCCTGGACGAAAATGGCGCGCTCAATAAAAATCGGCGAGAAAAGTTTCGTAGCAATAATGGGATGAGTGGGGATGGGCCGGAAAGCTGTCGGGCGCGTCCCCGCTCGTAAAGTCACACACGCGACAAAGTCGTTCTCGAGGACATAAAGCCATGACCCCCCCCGTACAATGTCAGCCCCCATTTTCCAGGCCGCCGCGTCCTCTGCGACTCCCGGTAACGAGTTTCTCCCGCGACGAATCATCCCCGAGATCGATCGACAGTCAGATCCAGTAGCGTTTACGCCATGTTGCACTTTTCGGGGAATCCTTGGGTGGTGGTGGTGGGGGTGGGGTGGGGGGACACTGGGCTCTCCCGATGAGATCAAAACGCTCTGATAAAATGCTTTTGTGTTACATTACCTAGAATTTTTAGTGCCGAGTACTTATGCTAGATAAGATAAATCCTCATTCAAAGGCGGACTTTTTGTTGGCTGGCGATCCGAGGAATTTATATTCTCGTGGGTATATGATGAAGTTTCATGTTGAAATTAACATTTGAAAGTCGAGATCAAAATAAAGAAGCTTTTGTCGTAGGTTATACTATCGATCACACCAATCTATGCCGAGAGATGTATTAATAATACACAGGCGCACGGGCACAGAGAGAGAGAGGCGAATAATAAGAAAGGGAATTTGAAATTACCTTTTCTGGTTTACATTAAGATCCTCGGTGCAAACCATACAAAAAGAAAACAAACGGAAAAAGAAGAAAAGAACAAGAGCGAGAAGAATAAGAAAAAGAACGATCAAAACAATTAGGAAGATTGAGGATGTTGAGAGAGTGAGAGCTTCTTTTCTTTAGAAAGGGGGCCCTGGACATGCGAGTCTCTCAAAGCAAGAGCTTTAATATGCCAAATCTCTAAAATCTAATTGCACTCGATACAATTTGGCGTTCCCCCCCACCCCCCACCCCCCCGGTGACAAAGCGTATAAAAGTCCTCGTGGCCGCGCACGTGAATCACAATCCATCCAAGAGAGTCTCTGGCGCGCTCAGGTGGAATGTCAGTAACAACAGGTTGTGAATTAGCATAAGAAAATTGGGAGGGAGACATAATGCAGCCATTCATTTGCATCAGAATGAGGAGCCTCAGTGTCAAGATAGGACGGGCCGGAAAACGTACTTTCGAGTGGTTTTTGTTATTGGCCGACGTGCCCGGTATATACAGAAATAATTTCCTCGGCAATAATGAGATAATGCAAGAGTGGCACATCACAATGGCAATCCCAATCGGCGCACAAGCGAAATAAAAATCTTTATCAATAACGTTATTCTATTCAATTTACTCTGCTTTATGCCACAACGTATAAAAAATTGTATTAATTTATCAATATATCACACTTTATGCTTTCTCGGGCATTTGATTTCTTCGCAAATGCCGGCTCGGCACTGCAGCGCTAATATTTAAAGTCTTTCCTATTAACTTAAATCGATCCTTTTTTTTAATTACGTTTTTATCTTTCGATTCATTTTATTATTTTTCATTGTGTGGGTTGGTCGGCTGCAATGATTTAATTATTTGACGTCGTTTAAATTGCGCTAATAAACCACTGGATTGCCAGCGGTTGTGTTTTCTTTTTTCTTCTTCGAGATTTTATATATAATTTTTTTTTTCAATGCATCAAGTATTCGTGTCGTATATTGTGCATTGATGAGTTGGAGAGTCGGTAGGATATATTAGTATCGAATGTAAGTATCTGAGTTGCCTTTCGCTTCAGCCTTAATCATTACGAGTAATCGAATCAAACACAAGTCTCGCGGAAAATGTGTTTGGCGCTACACATAATGATCGGTTGCAACCGTATTGCATGCGACCAAGTATTACAGAGACAAAGGATATATAAATTGAATATGTTACAATGCTTCGGAAACTACGCAATGATTGGCCGCATTAAATTAAACTATCGAACAATCAAGACTTTAGAGTAACTAGAGTGTAGTATTGAATAAGTTATGTAAGTCTGACCTACTTAAGGAAGAGTATATAAGGAATAATTTGCTCCAAGAGAAAAACTTATTCGAGTCATCTGTTTCTGGATGTGAAACGCAGATCAGCGTTTACAGTTATCGTATCTGATATGGTTAATTGAACGAAACAATTGAGGGACTGACAGCTTAGCGAGATAATATAAGATAATTTGCCGATTATATATTAAGGAAGTCGGGAAACGATGCGTACGTGATCTAAATTACGAGCCTACATACCAGCGCCGTTCTTATCTCAATAAAATTACAATTTGATTGGTCGCTAAACAAAGAGAATCTTAGCTTCTCGTATTAGATGAAGTGAACATTGTGTTTGGTAATTTCGTAGAGGTAATTATTATTGTCATGATTGTTTGCTTGTATATTGTTTGCGAGAGGATCGCTATGATTTTAGCACTTTCGATCTGCAGTGATTGCGATAAATATAGGGAATTAATTATCAAGTCGAATGTGATGGTAGAATTCACGCTATTTTGATTCTCTTCTCGTGTCATATTCGGGCGATCGAGGTTATTGCATTTCTACCCATAAATACACAATTGAAAGCATTATTATTTCATTTTCCTTACTTATTACCTACATTATTTTAAAGGCTCCAAGTTTTCTTCGAGCTTTGTAAAATATTTCCAATTAAAGGGAAATCATGGTCAACTCAAGCTCAACTTAACCTATACATTTTTCATTTTATGATAATACATAAATTCAAAATCAGTCATAATTTGCAATATTTTTAGTAATATTAAAAACATCGGACCCTTTTACAAATAATATTTACTTGATTTTTAATAATATATACTTATATTCTTATATTATACTTTATATTTGTATTTTATATTACAATTGTATTTTATCATTTTACCTATGAGATTGAGTATTTTTATCAAGTGAATAGGTCAAAGTCCTGAATAAATATACAACGAGTTTGTACATCTGATTTATTTATCTGAATTGCAATTTTTCGACATTATTTTGATTGTAAATGATTTTCAATTTTTCAATTTGTTTGCGAATTTAATCCCACCAAGTTCCAAGTCAAGTCTATTTTACTAAACTCAGACATAAAAAATGTAAGAAATAAAAACTTTTTTTTGATAAATAATTTGAAAGAGTTTATAAATTTTATATTATTAGTGCAATATTACTGTTGCGATGTACTGTTGCGATGTAGTGTTTTAAAATACTTGAAATATCGGAATTTAAAATTTTGCCTCTCAAATCTTCTCGATAATACTCTCAATTTAAATATAAAAACTCAACAATCTAAAAGAGAATATGTACTTGCATAATACTTTATTTATAGTCACTTTTCGTACCCAGGAATTAGTATGTATTTATTTTGTGGGCATTCATTGCAGAAATATGATAAAAGGGAGTCTTATATTTAAATGTCTTATATTTCTCTACGTAAATAGCAATACTTGTGAATTATACAAGAGAGTTTGCACGAATTCATGCAAGTAGTAGACAGGCAGAATAGAAAAATTCGCATGATTTATAACAACGTTGGCACGCAAAATATATCAACGATTTAAAGGGATTAGAGTAAGCGTGCACTTCGAAATGCCAAATGCAGTTGCTTTGGCAAAGAGAAATTTTCCGTTCGTGCGATAGAAAATTTGTTGCACATTCCTCGCTAAATATTTAAAGATCAACACGCACAATGAGTATTTGGTTTAAAAATAGTCCTCTTTGAAAGACGCAAAAACCTCTTTTAAAAGTCATCCTTTTGACATTTTGAAATCGAGAGGTCTATGGAGGCACTGGGAGTATGATTTTTGTATTTGAGGTTGATGATATGTGTCTCGAAAGTAATTATATGCACAAGTTGCCAGAAACGTACATGTAATATTGAATAGAAAGCACAATTACAGTAGAGTGCCAGTTGTAAATCATTTTCCAGATAATTATATCAGCTTTAGTATGATTATTTTCATGCGATCATTTATGTGTAGGCATTAAGTGTTTGTATATTATGCAATTTTTCTTTGGTGAAGTTGAAGGAAAATAGATTATTGTATTTGAAATCCAACATTTTATTCATTTACATAACGTGGCCAGATTTTTACTTTTATTATAAATTGGAATACGTTCAAATAAGGCAATGTAATGCTAAACAATATAGTATATACTGGGGGTGAAAGAAGGTGAAAATTAATCGACATGCAACATATATATATAAATATATTTATACGTAAAGTCACGTAAAAACACATAGCGGCGCAATTCAATCAATGCAAATAATTTTATTCCAGAATTAATGTAAATAAAGTGAAGTGTGCATTATTGAATATAATTTTTGAAACTCTCGCGCATAGAGGGATCCCGGTAATTCGAACAAATCGTCTAATCTAAAAGCCAAACTTTTACATTACCTATTTATTTTCTGTCTATTACGTCGTGATTATGTGCTATCACTAGATGCCACATTACCATTGCCAGGAAATCCAACATACTTCCGTTCTGCCTGTTAAAAACTATTTCCAGAGCTTTCATGCGCGCGTAATTGTTTTAATAGAACAAAATCGTTTCCAGCCATTTGAAATTGGATATTAATTGAATGGCCAAAGTAAAAAGTGAAAATTAACATCCAGATAATTCCAGATTGCACGCAGGTTCAAATTGTTTTTACCACTAGCCAGTCATTTGCAAAGGCATAATTTAAGAATTGCGGTCAGCTGACTGTTTTCCTTCAAAACATAGCGGATGCAGTTTTGACGCAGCCTCGAACCGAAATTTCAAAAGCTTCCGAGATGTCTCGTCCCTCCCTCCCTCCCTCCCTCCCTCACCACCACCCCCCGCTCCACCCCCCAACCCCTTTCCCCATGGGGAGCGCGTTTTCTCTCGCGTCTCGCTTTTAGTCGAGCGACTTATCCACAGTACGATGGCCTACATTATTTCACATTTAACTCTCCATTAAGCTCAGGACAAATTTTTTTTCCTCCAAACTTTAGTTCTTATTCACGAGCAACCGACATCCATACCCTGATTATTATTACGCATTCAATAAACGCATAGAATTCAAATAATAGGGGCTCCATATTTTTCGTTTTTAGCATCGAGGCTATTTTTATAATGTTCGGAATATTTTCGAGGAGTTATTTCAAAAATGCCGACAATTAACATATCGCACATTTAATCTGGCCTTTTGCGATCATATGTTGTTGGTGTTTTTTTCACTCTTACTCTGTTGCCTCCATTCTTTTCCATCAACGTTGCCACATAACTTTTTAGGTGAAAGTCTTGATTTTGAAAGGTTAATTTTTACTCGTGCATACACGAGAGAACATTGAACATCGTTTAACGTTATTGTGTATTCGACAAAATCCTAATACAATTTCGGAGATGTGCTAATTAAATAAATTTCTCCTGAATATGGAATTTGTCGAAGTTAAGAATTCAACTGTGCTATTGTTGATGTGAGCGTAGATGGTAAAACAATGAGCTTTAGATTCTGCTGATTATTTCAAATGTTACGGTTACATAATATTGAATTTGGCTTGGCTCAAAGTTACCAGCCCCACCACAAAATAAATGCTGAAAGAAAAATTAAAGATACGTTCTAAACCTTCATTAAAAACTAATTAATGCTTTTTCTTATTCGAGATGTTTTTATTTGAATAATTACAATGACATTTGTAGGAAAAATAATTTATATATATATATATATATATATATATATAACAAAGGATTTATTTCCAATTTAAACTATTGTTACTATTAAAGCATTATATTTTCAATTATAGCAAAGAATAAAGAGGAAGAAAAAAACAACAAGAAAATGTTCAAAGTGATTTAAATTGGTTATGAACTTTCTTTACTACACTTTTTTCTGAAATGCAAATTACATGTGAATATTTACAGATCTGCCAAACTACTTTGAATCCTTATTCTCTAAAGTATACTTGAAGTATTATGAAAAATGTAAAATTTCATTCACAATTTAAAGTAATGTCAATTGGTTAAAATTATTCAAATGTTGTATTACGGATTTTTAACACAATTATTTTGATAATTAAATTGCCTGACGTGCCATTAGTCATTTTATTTTATTAATAGCATCTTCGTATATTATTCACATATTCCTCAATAGGAATTGCAAATTTAATTATGTATAGGCTATTGATTTTTTAATAATAAAATTATTGTTCAAGACATGGATCAGTGTCAGTGTTTGTATTTATTTAATAATTCTCTTCCTTATTAGGGGATTAGTGGACCGATCCATCTCATCTTTCAACTAAACATATCAAACTTATAAACATTTTTAAGTAAATGATCCGTCATATAGATTAATAATTGATTAATTAGCCATTAAAAAACATGTCTATTTTATATTGCAAATAAATGACAATCAACGAAATAGTGATTTTTATTAAAATATGTGGTTTTATTTTTTCAAGTTTTTTCAAGTTTACAAAAGTAATGGCGATAATTAATTAAAATCGTCACGTCTCTTTAAATGTATACATCAGTTCGTAATTTCGAAATATACTTAAAATTATTTACAAGCAATGGGAATGTAATATAATAAAAAAAATGCCACGTCCTTCAGTTTCATTCTTTAGAATTAAAATCTCTTATTTTAATAATAATAGTAATCATTGATGATTACCTAAAAAATTTTCTCAGTAGTTAAGTCAAATTGTGATTACAGCATTCAATATAAAAACCTAATTGCACTGTTTTATTTTGGTATTTGTGTAGGTAGGCTTAGAAATAAACAGTTTGGTCGTGTATCTTCGACATAAAAATCTTTGCAAAAGTGCAGTGGAAATAATTTGCGTTATGTAACGTTATGAATGAATTATAAAAAAAAAGAAAAAAGATGCTTATACGATCTGAATCTTATAAATAAATAATTCTTGGACTATGCGAGACAGTTAGTTCCACGTCGCTTTTATTCATTCGCTTCAACCCACCGTTTCACACATCTTAAATAGCATACATTTTATTCGTCTGATAAACGTACATTTAAAGTCCGACTAATATTTCGAGAAAAAATTACGACAGCTACAAGATCGCATGAGAAGCACACGAAACATAAACAATAGCTTGTACACTCGGTTACAATTAATTAGCGTTGAAGCGGCGTCCGAGAGAAACTTTCCGAATGCGATTAGTTTCGGTGAGAATTTCTCGTGGCCTTACGTTGTTCCCCAAAGCCAGCCGCGAATTCCGTAAAACCTGCAGCTTTTCCATCCCAATATCAATATGCAGGCCAGCTTACCAAGTGCATGTAAACGAGCGAATATACAGTAGCGGATTTGCAAACAAGCGAGTGCTCGCTTTTTATATGAAGCCGGGGATTTCGGCGTGGCAAATTTTCGTCGTATTCTTTGTGGTCGAGCGTGAGTGTACGGATTGGTACAACTCACAAAAGGTCTCGCGAGCGCCGAAGAATTGCTTTGTCTAGGATAAATAACGAGCCGGAGGCGTTCCTCAGGCCGAGCACGTGCGCCCGGTTCCGTTATCAGGCATGAGTGCGCGTGCGCTTGCTTTTAAAAATGGCGAACGCTCTTTCCGGGAATTCGTCGTGTGGCTTTTGTCTCCGCGCTTATTTGCGCTATCTTCCGACTTTTTTTTCCCCCGCCTGCCCGATAAATCGAATTTCAGCGATTAATCATTGGGCTTGACGCGCGTTTACGAGATAATTGCCGTTTGGCGGCACAGATGGCTTTTGTATTTCGCTGACCTCGATTCTTTTACACTGTCTTTTCACTGCACAGGCTCTAATTGCATATTGATATGGATAATGCTAATGTTTGAGGAACTCATTCAACTATTCGAAGGATTATGGTTCTTGACCCTCGTGCATTTAGTAACTTTATTTTTATTCGTGCCCAACAATTGCAACTCGTGACGATATCTACGAGCATTGCTTTACACGCCTATATACATACATATATATATATATGCGATGCAATCTACATTTTATTTTCATATGATATTTAAAAGTACAAAATTTATTGCAATATGACTTTTGAGATATTTTATTGTGGAAATTGGATCGTCGAATTATTCTAGATATCGGTGAGACGAAAAATTGCTCAATCGATAAAAATAATAATAACAATAATAATAATTTAAATATATAAATATAATTTATTTCTCGTTCTTTATTCTTAAAGATAGACGACTGTTACGCTCTTAGTAAAATATTGCAGGACTATATTTTTTTTGGAAGTTTCTATACTATTATTATGACACTGAACTCCATGGCTGATAAGTGTAGATATGGACTCTTTAAGTTTGCAAAGAACGAATTAATTGAGATTACAGCGAGATTTTTATTTTTTGCATTGCTTTCGTCATGAGAGTTTGACTCTTTATATGGCTTATACAGATAATAAGAAGAAGCAATGAAGGTGAATTTACGGCCCAAGTCGGCGGCTAATTCAGCCTACGTAGAAGCTCTAAAATGAGATGCAGGCCGAAGAACAAAGGAAAGGTCTGCGTTCTATTATTGACTTTTCGTGGATTTCCCGAGAAAATGGACGTCAGCGCGCATCCTAAGCCGCAGAGATTGCGCCTTTTAAATATAGAACGCAGTTTTTCAGGCGCGACAATTACGGATCGACTGTGTCCTCGCTCATTTTTACCATTTTTGGGAGCGTGTAAGACCGAGGCTGTAAATTGGTTGTAATGATATACCGCGCGATACGGGAAGATAATTCTCATTTTCCGATTTCTCCTGTTCGTCCTGTTAATCGAGAATATCGATGCAGAGTAGTAATCTTCTCCTGGCATTGTAGAATTAACATTACACGCGATTTAACAGTAGAATAGCCGTGTTCGTTTACTCCATCAAGAGTGATTATTAACGATGAAATTGGAACTCTTGCACTACGAATTTTGCCGTTGAATGAAAGTTTGCGTTGCGATTTGTGCATTTTATTATTAGGCGTCTTAATACAATGACTTGTGACAATATTCCATGGCTATTAGGCGATTATCGGGGGATATCTAATCAAGAAGTTTTGAAGCGCGTGTAAAAAAATTACTGTTTGTTTCGCTTATTATGGCCATTAATTACCTCATGATTGACAAATATCTAGAAACTACAATTCCCAAACAGGTTATACCGACTCATTTGCATGCGCACTCCGCATTGAAACGAAATTTCGTGCAGCGTTCTTAATGTAAACAATGAAGATATTGTGCACATGAAAGAATATGACTGCTTTTGCACTGAATCGCGAATAAACGATCATTTTTCCAATGAAATATATGATGCGTGAAAAGTAAATTGTAACAGGAACAGAAAGAGGTTTATTTCGAAAGCGTAATAAAACATATACGTTTTTCCACAGCAACTCGCGGCTTTTAATGAATCGCCATTCTGTTGGAGATTATATAAAAGGCCCTTTTTTCTAGCCGCGGCCTCACGCCCGTTATACATATATATATACACACATACATATACACACACATATATATATGTACATATATGTATGTATATGTATATATGTATGTATACGATGATGAATGCTCAAGGCAAATATTTTACTAGATGAAAAGAGTGAGCGTATTGTATTCGTACATAAAATTTGAGATAAGAAATAATTTTCATATTCTACAAGTAGCGATTGTTTCCGAAAAATTAGGAGCATTATATCGAGAACTGTGCAAAAAACAATTGACTTACTTCAACTCTTTAATTTATCCGTTCACGCCTTTTTACACTTGATAATGTGATATTTTTAAGGCACCGCGTTAAGTGGCATTGTAAAGTATATTTCCGATTTCTGACTTTATTACCTTATAAAATAAGGAATAAGCGATTACGATACGAGAGATTCAAATTTCGCTGTTTTATAAGATATTATTATTTAATAAAATCAAATCTTTCGTGAGAATTTATAGTTGAGTATATTTCAAAATATTCTCAGCCATTACCTTGTGCATTATAACCTTCAACTATAAAAT
Source organism: Ceratosolen corneri (assembly GCA_030522565.1). Taxonomy (NCBI): domain Eukaryota; kingdom Metazoa; phylum Arthropoda; class Insecta; order Hymenoptera; family Agaonidae; genus Ceratosolen; species Ceratosolen corneri. The sequence goes on from JAPYYT010001254.1 coordinate 29,266, forward strand.
AATTTTCCATATAATTATAGTACAATTAGCATTACATCCCACTCAAAAACAGAAATCCTAAGTTATAAAAGGCGGCATTTATATAATTTATTTAATGATCTATCAGATTTTCAATTGCTTCTACTTATTTATTTTTCAATAACAACTTTAAGAAAAAAAACTTTAATTATATTTTCAGCGTGAACAGACTATCGTGAAGATGTTGTAGGCAGTTTGTGTACTTTTATACATTACTGTTTATGATTTTCATAAATACAATTGCTATACATAAACAAATATTTTGGATGTACAATGGTCAAAATAGTCAAAATTACTACTAATTGCAAAAAAAAAGATCTTAATTTATGCAATACTAATTTATAATTACAATATATATATTATATGCGTCAATATACCATTACTACATTGCAAAGCACTTTAAATTCGTAAAACAAAGATTAAACGGTTGCATGAAGTCGTGACTCCATTTAATTAATTGTATTTGAAAATTTCATGAATTGAGTGTTGCTTTGACCGATCAAGGTAACATTATTTTACTACTGCTTTATGTGACAAAATTCGTAACGTTAATATTACAAAGAAGATTATTAATCTGCAACAAAGAATTAACTAAACGTCTTCACTTCAATAGAATAAGTTCTATCGTATGACTATTTTTCTAATCATAAGGAGAGACTCAAATTGCTAATACTCCCCATTCCATAAATAGAAATTCTAATAATTCTCCCGCTACTTTAGCCTTATAAATGAATTGAAAAAATTGTCAAACATCTTTTGACGTGACCCAAATATATTTAAATACTCATGCTCGATACTTATTGAATATTGGAAGGTCTATTAAATATTGGATCACGTTAAAAGAGGTTAAGGAAAGAAATTTATTGGTTAGCTATAAAATCTCTGTTGATTCTGTCGTAATGTGTTTGGTCTTGAAAAACAAAATTTTAAAGCGTTGTTAAATTTATAATTACATATAAAATATTCACAATACGTGCACAATACGCGGAATTCATTTATATAATACTAAAATAACATCGATTCAATGATGTTTTAATAATTTTAATTGCATCCATCCATTTAATGAGAATTAAGGAAGTCGTGCACTAGTCAATTGCATCCTTGTAACAATTTTAATAATATTGTATCTTTTACATTTACATTCGCGGAGAATTATGTGATACTTAGCTCTAAACAAAAAGCAGCCCCAAGGACTTTCAAATTTAAGAGATTCCCTTTTATTAAATTGAAATGAAAAATTGTTGAATAGCCGACGATATTCATATACATTAATATAAACACAATAGAATTCCTCTAACTTATCCCTATAACTTATCAAGTATGAGTATTCGCGTACAGATTACTTGCACAATTTGCGGATAAATTAACCTAAACAAGCTTCGTATAAAACTATCTTACTTTTGCATTCCTGTATTATTTGCAGATCTATCGGAATCCCCGTTGCAAAAAGTGTGTCCACAAAAAAAAAAAAAAAAAAAAAAAAAATATATAAAATACCTTGGGGTGAAGTATAGGGAAGGCGAGGGTGTACAAGGGGTGGACTGTTGTCATTGTAGCGATACTCCCTTATGAATAACCCCCGTGGAGTTAAACGATAAGACATTTCAGCCTTTCCAATGACACTTTTGTTGCTCTTTTCGCCGAGCTAATATTAGTTTTCCGCGAGTGTCTCATTGCGAAGGCTTTTCTCCGGGGTTCGGCAGCGAATTGTTATTGAATCCGCATTTGAAGAACGTTTACTTTTATGAAGTGATTGAGGAAGGGGGGGAAAAAAAGGAGTACTCAAGGCTGTGCAGGAATTTTATGGCTTTATCGAGTTGTTGTTAATGTGATTAGGTATGTGACATCAGATGTGTGGCCGCGTAGATTTCCCGACCAATAACTAGATAGTGCGGCCATTCACAACTTGACACGTTTTATAATTGTACCAAATTGGTTTTTAAAACTAACCAAGTGGCTGAATAACACTGTAAAAGTGTGTGTTTCACGCCCACGAATTAAATCAAAACATCGTTTGTCTACAAATTCTTGCTACCATAAGATTCATAAGATTCACAAGATTCAATGGATCTTTATTATAAAATCTTCCTTGAGAAAGAAGTGTTTTTTGTTTTCTCTCGTGACACGTGAACGGCGCTGCGAGATATCACACGAATTAAAAAAAAACAAAAGAACCATTCCCTCCTTTTTTAAAGATCACTTGTAACTTCACTCTCTCCCCTTCCATCCTCTTGCTTTTTTCTTAGAGCCGAGAATAATGGGTTGTAATATAACAGGACGAAAGGGCGAATACAAATACCAAAATAGTACGGCGTGATTGCGCGTGCGCGTGCTACCACGCGCAAGAAGATTCTCGCCGTTTAAAGTATGTCGCTCGACAAAGGAGATGAGTAAATAAAAAACACGCCAAGTGTATTTGCCTTGGGAGCGTTTTGCTTGCACTTTTACTCGAGGTAGTGCACGCGTAGGCAACGTCTTGGTATGGGGATAATTCATTCATGAAACGTTAGCATGTGTGTTGAATAATTAGCAAAAGCGTGTATAATTTTCAAATTCCAAGGAAAATTCTTATTGTGCACTTGCAAGCTCGTCTACAAGTCATTTGCTCTGGCTTAGAAGAATTTTATTGTGCTGATTAATTGTGCACTTAGATACGATTCGGACACTTAAGTAGTTGCTTTGTTATTATCTTGCTCGCTATTATAATAATTCATTTGCCACGTATTTGTTATTGAGGATATTCTTATATATGCATGTAATATTCATTATTTTCATAATTTTTGCATAATGCTCGTAGTTATTAAGATAATTGTTTGACGTGCGTAGAATATCTCGTATACAAGTATGTATATTTTAATCAACAAATAGAATTTCGAATTCTTATAAGCCAATAATTATGCCTTTTTTTTTTTTTTTATTCCCATTTACGAAGCATCAGAACAGCCGATTTGAAAATTAACATTTTCAAAATAAAATATATGAAAAGGTATTAAAAATATTTATGTGTTTGTATTAATTTTTATTAAAAAATAATTTTTATTAAAAAATAATAGATGTGTTTATAATTATAGAAAAGTCGGAAAGTAAATTTTAAATTGTGAAATTGATGCGGGTTTTTTTTAATTTAATTTCCACAAGTTATTTGAACAGTAATTGAGACATAGAAAGAAGAGTATTAAATGGTGTTTAATTACAAAATTACCAGCAGATTCCTAGTGCAAGTCAAACATTCAGTAATTTCTTGGGTTACGATTTTGTAATTCAGTGTTAGTTTGTCATTTAAAATTACCAAGTAAATATATGTGTTCTACATAACCAAAAGATTAAATGCCTAAGGGAAAACCCTTATTTACGTCAATGTATGTAAATATAAATTATATAAATACTAAATTTTAATACTGAAATGATTCAATGATTGCAGCTTCTACAATAGTTTCGATATATTTTATATTATTAATCAAAATTAATGATAGCGAAATTATTTCATTTTACATTATATAATATATAAACTTTTTGATGCTAATAATTCAATTACATAGCCCATTATAGTAAATGGTATTTCGTCATTTACTCGATAATACTCATAATATAGAATATTATAAAAAAAAAAAACTAAAGACAAATTAATTCCAATTTTCCAACTCGAAAGAGTACAAGTGTTGAAGTTCATGTTAATTGTTCCGTACAATAGATTTTATGCTAAAAATTTTCTACATACGATTAGCGTTGTAAACGTAAATTCAAATTTAAGCATGAAATTTTAATCAAGTATTGCGCGATGGTAGTTTAAACTTAAAAGCTTTCAATTGTATATTCATAAATTATTTAAAATAATTTTACGTAAAAAGAAATTTTTGACGCTTTACATTTTAAAATACTGCGAGTATGATAGTTTTAAGAAATTGCATTATGAAATCTGTTAGTAGATACGACAGAATAAATATAATATTATGTTGGGGCTACATAAAATCGAACTTCATAGAGTTACATAGTCTGTGCAATAAATAATAATTGAGTAATTAATAAGAAAGCTTAAACAATTAAAAGCTGGTTTAAGGTGAAAAATATAAGGGGCTTATGCTGCACAACAGAATACATAATATTTAACAAATAATAAGTCATGCAAAACGAATAAATTATGAAAGTATAAATGAAAGCACTTATTTTTTGACGATAAAAAAAGTATTTGCAAGCTAAAAGCATGACATTCATAAGTCAATTTTCTTTTAATTGGAATTTTCTCAAAATTAAGGAAAGTGTAAGAAGAAGAAAGTGATGCCGTGCAAGAAATTTGATGGCCTCGATACTTCAAGAGCGATGGAAAAAACTGTGTATGGAAATGGTTCCCTTCATTGAAATTGACGCGTACAGTTCGAGGAAAAAACGAAAGTAAAAGCGGCAGTCGTTAATTGTCCGGGTATGGAGGCTTACAAAATTTCGTCGGGACTTTTTTCGATTGTAAATGCGCGGAATTCCAGGAATGTGACATCGCGGGTGGCTGTCAAATTATAATTAGCAATTGTTTATCGCTCCCGTGAATGTGGATTTTTCTTGACTCCCGTTAAACGGAGTCACGGCTCGGCGCCAATTAATTAGAGATAAGAAACGAGCAACTCATCCATTTCAGCAGCATATAGTGTATCGTTTATTTAATTCCATCGGTGTATTCGCAATATGTACAAGTTTTATTTCAGGATGCCACGGGATGATAAAATTATCCTCGTGACCTGAATTTTCATAAGTATAGGCTTTACGAAAGAATGTTCTATTATATAATGGGAATAATCATGAATTTGGTAAAAGTTATTTCTTAAAATTGGAGATAGTGTAGTCCGGACTTTTATTAATCTTCGATATTCTACAATAGGAGAGCGAATAAGCATCATTTTGTTTTCTTATTCAGAGATATTCGGACGAGCTTGTATAAAGGAAATTCTTCGATTCATCCAAGAATTGTTGAAAGGCTCATTCTAGTTAGTATCTTGTGGTATTATTATCTTTTAATGTAATTTTAAACGATACTTTTCAACTTTTAAACGAATATCTATTAATACATTATTTCAATCAGAATTCCAATCACTGTCTTAGGCGCCCAAAGTGAATTTTTCACTTCCAATTTCAATTCAAATAACTATGCCAAAGGTTCTTTAAACTTACCTTCTTTTCCTTCTTAGATATTACATTTCTAATAAGCAAAGTAATACACGGAGCTTTGAGAAAAATATTTGAATGGTGTGTTGGGCAGCAATTGAAATCACTGATACTAATCCGCAAAAAATAAGCTTTATAATTTTCAAAACAATATTTCAATGCAAACTAAGGCGAACAAAGATATAAATTAATGAATAGCAAAGAACCGACTGAATTTCATTGCTTAACTCTTTTAAATATTGATTATTCTCCTTATTATTATATATACGTATAATGTATTGTTATGTTGATAAATTAATACAATTAATGTTGTATGCATTTTTACATTTGGGTGGTAGATGTTGGAAAGTTTTTAACCAATGTAAAGCCGACTGAAATTTAAAAGCGAATGGTTCTGAATATTTAGTAAAAAATATTTGGTAGCAATGATTTGTCAGTGACGACTCACGAACAAAATACTAATAGCCATGGATTAGGTTGATCTTTGAATATATAAGACATCGTAAATTATGATTTATCTTTATGCTTCTGTAAAAAATATAAATATGAATGAACATAGGGTAAGGGATTAAAAATATGTGATATAATGAATAAGTAGGAACGTTATATTTGAATTTAATATTAATTTGATAATTTCATCGAAAATGTTTAATTAGCAAACGCATTACTTTTTATAATGCGACACATGAAATTGAATGTGTAATTAATTATCTTCAATAGGTATTTGTAAATATATTAATACACGCGAGCGCGCGCGTCTGTGTGTTAGTGAATAATCTAATTGAAGAGATAGTCCTACGAATTCTTCATTTATCAAATACCTATTAAAAAAAAAAAAATATTATCGCGCATTAAATCTCGTGTAACTCGAATAACACATAATCTACATAATATACAGAATAAGTTACGATAAAGAATATATGTTTTTTTTTTTCCATGCCTCGATTTAAAGGCAATAAAAATTTGTTTTTGCGAGCTTTACTATTAAACGTACGCTCGAATAATCAGTTGATTTATTTGCTCGAATCTCTAGAGGGACGTAATGATAATAAAAATCCACTCATCTTGTCATCGATGTGCCTGCTATTTTTCTATGCAGGCTATTATAAATGACAGCGTCGGCCATCTTATTTCGTCTCGGTCGGGAAAGATAAATGCACGGTGTGCGCGTGCGCAGAACGGCCATTCTCTTTTGAAAATTTCGCGAGTCGCTACGACGTAGTAACGATGACCCGAGACCCGTGTTATTATTAAGCGATAAAGTATTGTTTATGTTTTCGCCTGCTCCTCACTGAAGATGCATATAATTGCACGATATACATTGTTGATTGTGTCTTTTTTGCAGACACTGCTACCAAGTTGTGTATTTCAACCTCGATGTTGATTTTTCCTTTGGCTCGGTGAGTCGCCGCTTTTTAATTGGGTAGCGATTTGAAAAGTCCAATTTACGTTTAATTAATTTTAATTAGTTTAATCCGAAATTTCTAGATAATAATTGAAGGCGCACGAGCTGCCTCTGTGCTGGGATGCTTTTAAAGCTCTTCCCAACGAATTATCTCAATTATATAAACATTTGTTATTAATAAGAAATAAAAGCTAGCTTTGTGATATAAATTATCTGACGAGGCTTTATCTATTCTACGAATATATTATTATATAAAATATTTTACTTACGCTATATTGCTGATGCAAATAAAGTAGTAATATGGTAATTATTTAGTGCTAAGAAAGTGTTTACATTTTTGTTTATATCAAAATAAGATAAGTTTAAAAGTGTATTTTTTTTTTCTTTTTATCCACGATTGATTAGAAAGAAATATTATTTTAATATACGCATTTTTAGTATTAACTATTTTACAATACATTTGCTCCGACTCAAATAATATTTCAGCTTAATGGTCATTTTAATGTGGAATATCGAATTGAATACAAAACTTATTATTATCAAAAATTTATTTGAAATCAAGTAAGAATTCAGTTGTTGTAGTCTGTTCTAAGTACTTAGATTAGATAGGAGTTTAATTTCACTTTTAATGAGTGGAATCTTACTTAGAAAGATTAAGGGCAATGCGAGTATAATTTATCCACAATCATATGAGTTTTCTTTCGTAAAATTATTTTAATAAGTAGCTTCTTGGGTTTCGCAATATTTTCGAATAAAGCCTTCTCAATGTGCAAATAAGAATTTCATTCAATTATAATATCTGTACACAATTGCACTAAATATTGTATAACTACGTTATAATCGCATATTATAATATATATATGCCATTTACATATAATTTATTGCATTATTTCGGGCTCTAAAAATATTCCTCGTCAAGGCACGAAAACTATAATTTCTCAATCTTAATAAAAAGATATATTCAAAATAGTTGTTATCTTTATCAATTATAATACCTTATACGAAGATAATTGTACCGTTATATAAAACGTTGTAGATGCCCTAACTAGGCAATTATTTTTACTTTCCAAAAGAATACGTAAATTCTTTCAAAATTTGAATGCACACGAGGAATATGCCATCGGCCAAGTATAATCTACTTTAGGCATCACGGATTATATTTATAAGGCAAATAAATGCTTCACGTTTACAATAGCTCGCTTTTATAGCCCTAATAAAATATTGGCATGTGTACACAAAATACAATGTTAGCGCGAGGGTTCGTCAACAACTGCATTTAAAATAAATTTTAAAAGGGCGCGCACTTGTCGGTACGCGTCTGCGCATTAACAAAATAAAGAGAGTACCAAAATATTTATTGTCGAGTGTGTCGACATTCGGGGCAATTAAAGAATTATGGGCGTGGGTCATCGCCGTTCTGCGTAAACACCATTACGATTCCTACTAATAAAGTTTCTGCCGCAATGCTTTTTTCGCCCGCGAGAATTTTAATGATTCGCCCACGTCAGTGCTTAATTAATAATGATAAAGACAATGAAATATGGCGAAGAGGACAATGGCGCCTGCATCGAATTTCGTGTCGCAAGCTGTAAGTGCAGAGAGAACGGGAAATGCATCCGGGAGCGTAAGTTAGGCATCCTGATGCTCGATTATTCGGAATAATAACGTTTATGAAGCGACGACGCCTGCTGTTTAATGCCTGAAATTTTATTTCTGATGAATTATCTTTCAATCTGCCATTTCAAAAATCAACTGCTATTCATCTTGGTTAATCATTTGTGTTTTCGCTGTCGAACATTCTCTCTCCAATTATAAAAAGAAAAAAGAAAAAAAAAAGAAGAGAAAATATATCGTTTTCTTATTTTGTAAAAGATATATTGGCTGGAGTAGAGAGAATTTGCACTTGCATTAAAGCATTATTTCTTTGATGTTTTTGATAAATTAACCGTTTAGAGATATGTTGTTCAAGCTGAGACCCGATGTGCAAATGTCAACTATTTGCAATTCATAATGAAAATTCACAAGTCTTTTTCTATATATAATACGTAGTACTTTATAGCAATTTTTTGCTCCCGAAAGCTTTTTACAATGCTATTACTTAAAATACTGCTATCCTTAATACACAAGTCTTTTGATTATCGAAGCAACTTAGTTTCTTAATTCTCAATGAGTATCGCATGTTCAATAATCTGGTGCTTTGAAAGCACAGCGAGTTGTAATGTTATAAGCGTCTTTATTACTTATTGGATATTATTACTCTTATTCTTGGCCGTTTCAATGTTGTTTCGAGTAATATGTTGATTGCGTAAGAGATAATTTTAATATTTACCATGGGTATCTTTTTGAATGCATCGTGCACAAAAGATATTTGACACATGAACATTTAAAGTTTTAACAACGAGGAAATCCGAACGAAAGGAATTTAAAATAATTACAGTTGTACGTGCAACAATCTTGATACGTTCGTTTTTCTTTTGAACGGGGAATATCAGCAATCGCTGTTTTCGGTACTCGAGAGTGTTTTTAACTTTTATCTACGAAATGAAATTTAATGAATTTATATATAATGCACGGGCATATTTATTCTTCCAATTATGCATTATATTACATTATTCCAGTGGGAATAGGAAGAGAACAGTTGATTCGGCATTTCTCTAGTCTCTTAATAACGATCCTGCTTTCAGTGTTCTTAAATATTTAAAATTTTTAAATATTCTCCTGGGCACGATGCGCACCGAGCAGATTACCAAGTGCTCTCTTGGATAAGGAATCTTCATTAAGCAACTCTGGCTTTCGACTGAAAAAAAAATGAAGGAGAGAACAGAAAAAGGAAGCGAGTAACACACATCGAGCGTACGTGACCCAAAATTCGCGCACATTGTCGCATCCCAATTTGATTAAGAAGCCGAAATCCAAGGATGCGTCGATTAAATTTGCGCTCGGCGCAAAAAGAGCAGCTCCATGTGTTCCGAACACGACACCCGGTATAGATACTGCAGTGGTATGTTTTGCTCTGGACGCGAGTCAGACGTCGGCTTGGCGCGCGTGTGTTTCCGGATTACGTGCGCGATAACTCGTCTAAGTACTTTCCACATACCTACATCGGGTTACCACTTGGCGGCGGCTTCGGAGGCTTCAAGATTGCTTGGGAGTTGGAGCGTCTCCCTCTCAACGATAACGAACGTTTTACGATCTTCGAAGGATGCTGGCTCTTTCCTCTTCTCTCGCACGCGTCTCTGCATTATGAGCCCAGTGCGTAATAAAATATCCCTCTTCATCCTCGTTGCGGTACTTTACCCTCGTTTAACGGTATGAATTAGGAAATTTGCCTTGCGTAATTTTGGCCTGGTGCGCCGTCGTTCGTCGCGGAAGAAAAAGCAAAGACAAAAATTGGGGGGAAAACAAAAAAACAAAGAGAGGGAAAAAAAACAAAGAAAAGAAAAAAAAATTGGAAACGAATATTTGGATGGCTTTTTCTTGCTCGTGACAACCCTTCCCCTCATAATCTATCGGTGCTCGCGCCTTTTCACTCGGCTCACGATATTTTGCGCCTTTTAATCTTTATATCACAAACTATAACTGATGCATGCTTGAGTACTCGGAAAACTCTGCCAAGCTTTCCCTCGTTTCACTCAATTTTGCTACACTGTAGTGATTTGGCGAGACTTAACAAAGCTTGGCACTCTTTGGAATAAATGCTCCTCGAACTGACAGCAATAAACTCTATTTCTGGTTAATTTGTTTGTAACGCTTCTAGCAAACGTAATAAATTAAATTTTAGCATTTTGTTTGGTTCATTACTCCTTTTGTGCCAGTGTTGTTGGGGATTTGGTGTTGGTGGCTCGGTGCTGATGAGTCTCTAACGTTCAAATATCTATCCATGTATTTATGCAAATGACGTTTGCCTCGGCCTTTCTTTCCAGTCAAACTTTGCCCAACCAATGCAACAGCTTCAATCGAATGCATTTTATTAAGGGTTGTAAGGGGCTTTCGGCGACAATGACACTTTGACAAGCCAAAATTTTATCTAGCCGACACTAATCCTATTGTAAGCTTATCGTAAGCCTTATCGCCTTAGTCATGTTAAACAAGCCTCGAACAAACAAAAACAATGGCCAATAATACACCTATGGAAGGAAAGTATTGTAAAATTTAAAGCGCGTGCTTTCTTTGGTAAAGGGACCTACGGAGCCGAGCTTGCCGTCTAATCAAGTCCAACTGCAATTTCTCCACGATAAACGCAACAATGAGAGCGTGCAATAAGAGCTTATTAAGTGCCATATTGTGGCGAGCCGAAGCCTCAATACCATCGAAAACGTGAATCAAAGCTCAAAAAAGTCTGCCTTTCAACAAAATTCAATCAATATTAAAATAACCGCCCGTGGAATCATGGAAACCACTTGTGTGAAGCGACGGATCAGAAGGGAGAGTGTCTCGCTCGTGTAAATACGTTCTCACGAGCGGCATTGGACCAATGGAACATCTGCACCCACGGGTCTATAATTTTTGTGTTGGGGAGTGGGGGGGAGGGATGGGGGTAATCCTGCGGGAGATAGGCCGATTTACACAACAAATAGTCACGGCGATGGTGAATATTACGGGCTCTGTACGAAATGATGCTTTTGCCGCCCCTCGACGAGCACCTGTTGATGTTTCGGCGCTAGGTACTTGTTAAGTACAATGGGCGGACCTTATCGTAAATTCGAAATTTCATCAAGGCGAGTCGTTTGTACTTGGCGTAGGAGCGAGAAAAGTGGCGTGACTGAGTTTAATTCTTGACCTCTCGTATGTCATGCACCTACTAATGACGATATACGTTAGCGCTCTATTTATTTATTAATTATGATTGCCCGCATACTCGTAGCTCGTTGTTTGGAGCTAAATTTAAAAAGGTTTTTCGCTGCTGCAGAGCATTTCACGCGCTTTGCATGATTTATGATTTTACAAATTTAAAGAATCAGTCACTCGCGATCGCTGTAATTGTGGCACAGCATATTGCTCGGTCGTTGGGCTAAATTCGCGTCGAATGTTACATGAAGTCACGTCAATATTATATATATATATATATATACGTATATATATATAATATAAATGGTGGGTGTATAATAAAGCTATGGAGCTGAAGTCGGTGGCGAGTAGTCGAAAGAGTCAATAGTAATATTGAATTTAATTTTAAATTAGGCTCACTTAGGATCGTGGAGCGACAAATTTAGTTAGCGTTTAATCAGCATATTCTTTTAATATCGCGCGGAATTCTCAAGTACGCTAAATCCTCGGTCCCATCTCGTCTCAATCCACGTGCCTACTGTTGTTTCATAACTCTCGCTCGGCTTGTGCAAGAATTACGAAAATAATAGAGCATTTTTCGTATTTCATAATAATCGAATCGGCGAGCACGTGGCGACGAATTTCCAATCGCATTATTCGCGAATAAAGTAACAGTTACCTTACGAGCTATAAGAATATAAGATAAGAGGCACCACGTGCCCAGTATTTGAAAGTAATGAGAAATCGCGCTGTTTTCGAAAACAAAAGCTCCCGCCAGAATTGCGAAACAACGCGCCGTTAATCGGGCGAGGCGAGACGAGTCGAATGCTAAAACACGACACACAATGTCCAAACGCTTATCTACAAATCCCGATCTCAATTCCGTACCAGGAACTTTTCTCAATTGAGTCAATTAGTCAATTGGGGTAATTAGAGGGAAAGAGGGATGGGAGCCGAGAATGTTGTTGGTTTCTACCTCCTCTTCATTAAGAGCGTCGCTGGCTCGGACGATGCGTTCGCTTGGGCTTAATTTTATGAAATTCTCTGTAAAAGGCTCCACGGATAAAAATATAAAGAGAGGTAAGTGCATTGTGCTCTTGGGCTTTAGCGCGTCGCTTAAGCCATTGCTCGTGAATATTTTTGGACGGCGTCTTACGTTAACTATTCGGGCAAACAAAAACATGTTTTGAGTAAAAATAACGCTCTTCTAAATACTTGGTTATTGCTTCGCCTCGTAATTATTTGTTTAAATGCTTCGAGGAAGGGACAGAGAGCTCGTAGCAATTGAGCTGCTCAAACATATTTCAGATGCTTTAAATCGTATATTAATATTTTTAGAATTGTTATTTCGTTCGGCATACTCTTGCCTTGTTGAATATATTAAATCAATATTTTTTACTACGATATGAAATAAGCTAGTGAATATTTGACCTCATTTCTTAATAAAGTTAACACTAAATTTACAACTACATTTCTTTGCACATCAACTAATATCGATGAATATTTAAATTACCTTTTGCTTATTAATCGATTGTAAAATCTAAATGTTTGCTCATATTTTGAAATGAGCTGCGCGGAGCAAATACTTCACGTCCGTTTAAGATTAAAACCCTAAAGCAGAAAATTTTCTATAAAACATTGACAATCCGTGGAGATTTTGAAAAATTATTAATTAAAGGTATTAATATGTTAAAGTATTTAAATTTTATACTCCTAGTTCAATAGCACATATCATAAGTTATTCAATAAGATGATATTGTGATAAAGTATCGATATTATAATCCTCTAGTTGCGTAAAATAAGCTTTCGGTCGATTATGAATTTTATTTAACGTAAGTAATTAATGTCATTAGAAAGTTTTAATTCGTAGATAAAACACAACTATACAACTATACAACTTAAAATAAGCTGATGGTATATATTTAAACATTTTTATAGGTGAGATGTAGTTTCAATAATAAAAAGACAATATATATATATATATATATGTGTGTAATATAGTAAAATTTATTTTCATATTTGATTCAAAAATAAAATTATTTGTAAAAAAAGATTTCTTCGCTCTTTGTCGGTATACAATCTATATAGATATATAAATATGTATATACATATGTGTGTGTGTATGTGTGTCTGTGTGTGAGCGTGTATATATACTTATATATATACATATATACACATATGCATAAATGCGTATATGCATATAAACATTCATATGTATCTATATATACATACATATACACATAGATATGTGCGCGTGTGTATGTCTTTTATTATGTATGCGAGTTAATACTCCTATGTAAATACATAATAACGCGCGATCATCGAAATTGCAATTGGCATTCTTGTACATTTTGCTCCTCCAAGCAATTATTTTTATGCGTCGCTCGTGCTTTATTATGTATTAACGCAATAGTATTTTGTGTGTCGAAGTTTGCGCGTGTGCGTGTTTGTTTATTGTGCCGTCGTTTGTGATCTCGCAGTATCGCTAAAAAAATGTTGAATAATATATATGCGTATACACATACACATACATATATACACATATATATGTATTCTAATGGGGTTTATTTTTACTTAAATACTAAATCACATGTTGTTTCATTTACTTTCATACGTTTGTGCAGCCGCTTCTGTCGCTCTTTAATACAAAAAAAATTTACATGCGCGTGAAGAATTTCGCGTTCTTTCATATATGCTCGTTCAATTTCTCATAAAAATATTGTTTCTCCGCGGCCGTTACGTAACGTCTCGTCGGTAGTGAGCCGCAACGTATCTTTCATATACAAATTTAATTATTTTTTCTGTATTTTCTTCTCTATCCTCACAATCATCAATATTATCGTCGTCCTCTGATCGCGTTCTGCCTCGGTATAAGCGACGCGTAACAGTTTGGTGTTTTAGAAAAATAAGAATAGGGCGCATACAATACAATATTCATCATATACTTTTTACACAGCTTTACAAAATAAACGACAGGGAGATTATTATATTAGAAGCATTTCAATTTGCACATCATTTGATTATCGATGTCTCATTTATCGCGAATGCAAAGGAAAGTCGAATGGAGGGGGGGGAGGGTTTTTTTTTGGGGTGGGGGCTTGGGGGTGGGGGTGGGGTAAACGATTGGCGAGTCGTCGCGATAACGCCGGCACTGAACCGTCGCGGCGACTCTTCGTTCGGAAATTTCTTAAAAAGGCACACTGTGCAGTGAATTGCTTGCCCAGAAAGTCCAATAAAGCACGCGTATATATAGACTTTCTTTTTAAAATGAATTATTAATTGTCTTTTTTTAACTTTACAAAAAACAGAAAGAACGCTCTCCTTACACTATTAGGCTCGTTATTTATCAGCGGCCGTCGGCAATATCGACCTCGGCGCTCGACGCTTCACGAAAACGCGAAGCTTCGCGAGGAGTCATTTAATTACGATTTATACAAGAGTTGAGAAATTTTACAAAAAGGTTTTTTGGAGCCGGTAATAATAATAAGCATCGGATTGTTCGTAGTGCGGTTGCCTCGGCCTACGAAGCCAAACGAAAGAAAAAGTCAGTGCGATTGATTAAGGCGAGAACAAATAGCGATGGCCCGCTTTTTCTCTCCATCGACGCGGCGATATACAGTGAAAAAGGGAAAATCGCCTCGCTTACATTCAATAAACGTAATTCATTAGGTAATTTATCTTTTAAAAACTAGACTTCATCTCCGAGGACTCGTATAATGGCCGAACATTCGAGGCTCGCGCATAGCGGCGGTCCCGGGCCGTCACGCTCACGTGCGTAATTTGCAAAAATTCTGCCGAGGAATTCCGTTCAAGTGACTTTTTATCGGTTATTCTATAATAATCTCGCACTATCTCTCCCTGCGCCCTCTTACGTAGCATTACTATTTTTTTTTTTATTGCAACAAGGATGCACACGCAAATACACGCGCTCCTCTTACAAGACAAGCAATCCTTTAAATACATAATCACTTATGTCTTTATATTACATTTGCACGGTGTATGCTGGTGTTCTCGAAAAAGTCACTCAATCGTATCTCCTGTTCTCGTTCGGGATTGCACCTCGCGCGACAAACAACAATGTAATTGCCAGTTTCTTTCTTTCTTTCTTTTCTTCACACAATACTCATATGATTCAACGAAGCAACTGTCAAAGCTGATTTCTGTTAAGTAATAACGAGATTCTTGAAGTAAATTGAGATGGGAGAGGTGATTTAAGAGAAAAGAGAGGGGGGTGGTGGTGGTGGTGGAAATAAAAAAAAAAAAAAAAAAAAAAATAAAAGAACAACAACAACGA